>CAXKVX010001252.1:0-238237 GCA_964058865.1 Eleocharis quinqueflora | reverse complement strand
AGAAGGGACAACGGGCGTGGAGTTAATGTGCGAAAATTCTAGCTAGATAATACAACGGTGATACCTAGAGAACCATCGTCTAAATGAAATTGTTGTGCAGTGCATGTATATATTATATTTTTATGTAGTTGAAAGATAAATACGGGCAAATAATTGTAAAATCACTTCTTCAAACATTTATTTTTAATACAACTAATTGACAAGAACACATAGTTTTGAATATGCATCGAATAATTCACAAAAATGTGATACACGCAAAAATAATAGTTGATCAACACACAATTTAAATAAATTTTTTTCGCTCATAATGTCTCCCGTTGTTTGGCACGGGTACGATTACTAGTAATATATAACATGAAGATTGAAACTTACCACTATTTCAAGAGTGTCAGATGCATCTTCAGTGAAGGAAGCCTTGATGGCAGTAATATCAGACCATTGCACCTCAATCTTGCTCTTGAGGCCGCCATCCAGTACTTCCCATACAAGCTTGTGTTTTGCAAAGTAGAATTTTCCAACTAAGTCCCCTTCATACCTTGACACTCGCTGCAAGGAAACAAAGAATACCAGAAAGATGTAACAAACTAACAACGTGATGTCCATAATTATATCCATACCTCCAAATCTAGTCATACTTTACAACAACATTTATTACTCTCATACTCTGGGGAGTCATTTCTTTCAAGTCTTATGCATTTCTATGAGCACAAATCGCTTGTTATTATAACTGTCATGCAATTTAGCAAGGGTTCTTTTTCAGGATTCTGGCAATGAAAAGAGGCCTTCCAATTTTCTTAGAAGGACCAAGCTAAACCCCATTTCTTCATTTGTAAATTATAAGCCATAACGAATGGCAACTTTAGAACTTTAATCTTGCAAAAGAAATAAATGCTGAATCTGGTCACTGATTATTTAGGCCAGCTAAATATGCTCATCCTATTTTATCAAAAGTGGAGCCAATAAGAACAGAAATAAATTCACAAATCATACCTCCCAATGTCCAATTCTCAAAAGGGAAACTGGAAAATTGGAAGCTTTGAGCTTCTCGGATGAATTGGAACCCAACCCAGCTCTACTTCTGCTACCATCTTTAACTAATTTCCTTTCTTCTTTTGTCGAGGTCGACTGAGAAAGCTTTGTTTGCACAAAATCAAGAAAGGAAGGGCTCTTTTTTAGCCTCAGACCCAACGGGCTCGGTTCATTTACCAGTGTGTGCTGCAATTCTTGTGGTTCTACTGTAGTGGAGTGCTTATCTGTGCTCCATTGCTGATGTCAAGGGAACCACAAATTGAATTGATTTAAACATGGATGTATTTAATTACTAGTTTAGAGATGAAGTTCTCTAATGTTATTGATAATAATGAAGCAGCAATACATTTTTTTGGTAAAATAAAGAATTTAACTATATAACAAAAAACTACAACTATATAAAGTGTTTGCTAAGTACAACATCAGAAGTTTCTTATATTCTATCTAAATTCCCACATTAAATTCAAAAATAAAAAAAAAGGAAAAACACAAAAAGTCACTGAGCCACACCAAGACCTGAAAAATTGTAGATAGGTAGCGTTACTCAGTCTGAGAACCAGAAGGAGAATCCAAGCAAAATTAAATGAATTCAATCATGCCACATGCTACCAATTAAAGGAAAATATGCTATCAAGCCCCTATTCCCACAAACAACAACAACCCAATAAGAAAATACGCACACAAGCATACAGAAAAACGGTATAACTAAATTGCGAACCTGAGGTAAAGAACAAAAGATTTTAGGCTTTTTGCTGTTAAACCCACAATCCCGATCAAAGTATTCTTCTCTCTCAGATTTGATTGCCACCTTTCCCAAATTTGGTACCTGCACCATCGCTTAGATTTTCCAATTTGCAAGAGAAGATTTGCGCTTTGTTCAGCTCTGTTTGAAAGAGGATGGAGATATGATTTTGGTTTGTTAAGAAGACAAGAGTAGATATGATTCTTATTTACTTATTTTTCGCGTCTTCAGACAGAACTAGATAGGATATTAAATGATTGCAACTTTGAAATTATGGAGACGGCGATATTATATACGATTATTATATGAATATATCATGAGGTGGAGACCACACGTGCCAATTTGGTGCGGCGCTTTGGTGTCGTTTGTGAAATTAACATATATGCCCTTAGTGCTCTAATTAGATCCATCTGCTCAAGTCTTTTCAGGATTAAGTGCAGATTAGTATTGCATATTAAGTATTTTGTACTACATGAAATTTCTTTATTAAATATTTAAAATAATATAATACATGTAAGATAGGAGTTATCGAGTTAATATATATATATATATATATATATATATATATTACATTAAGAGCAATGTCTTCAACAAATTTAATTTATATGAGTAATTTCAATTTAATTGCTTTGTACATATATGCTATACAAATTGAAAACGGTTTAAAACATATTAATTTAGTCTATTATAATAATATGACTTTGCAATTCTTGACATATTTTGAGTTCTGATGGTTACATGTCTCAATACAAATTTAATAATTAAACTGATTTCTTTTTTCAAGATTCACATATCGGTAACAAACAAATAAATATATTCTGAGATCTACATGCAAATTCTTTTTATTTTTTTTGAGAAACTACATGCAAATTCATTAATGCAAGTTCATATTATCTTATGAAATTATGAATATGCATTAACAACTATACTCTTAATGATGTGATCTGGACCAAAAAAATCATATTCATCCGTGTGAACATAATTGTTTAAATATTTATCACTCTTAGATAAAAACAAATCTACTCGTAGATAAAGTAATGTAATATTCGATTTTCAGATATATCAAATTTTGCTGAATTTTGCATGTACTTTATTTTTAGTATTTTCACGCCTAAATAAAATTTTATGAAATATTGGACAAATTCTGACAAATTTGTTGTACATTTTTCTCATTAGATGTTGTGTACTGTTTTGAAACGTTATGTAACGCAGTAATGAAAACAAGAAAAAAAAACTAGATTTTCTCAGCTTAATATAAAAGAAAATCTTTCTCCTTCTTCTCCAACGATTCGAAATCATTCTAAAACAACTATAGTAGTCATCATTGTTGAGCTTGAAAAATATCTTGTTAAAAGTTAAAACTCAACCTCCTTGATTGAAAATTGTCATTATTATTATTTTTATTATTATTATTGTAATTATCATTATTTTATTATTATTATTATAATTGTCATTAATATTATTATTTTTATTTTAATTGTCATTATTTTATTAGTATTATTATAACTGTCATTATTATTGTAATTATCATTATTTTATTATTATCATAATTGTCATTAATATTATTATTTTTATTTTAATTGTAATTATTTTATTTTTATTATTATTTTATTAGTATTATTATAATTGTCATTATTATTATTTTTATTATTATTATTGTAATTATCATTATTTTATTATTATTATAATTGTCATTAATATTATTTTATTATTATTGTCATTATTATTTTATTAGTATTATTATAATTGTCATTATTATTATTATTGTAATTATCATTATTTTATTATTATTATAATAATAATTATTATTATTATTATTTTAATTGTCATTATTATTTTATTAGTATTATTATAATTGTCATTATTATTATTTTTATTATTATTATTGTAATTATCATTATTTTATTATTATCATCATTTATTATTATTGTATTATTATATATTATAAATTGATATCAATATTTTATTATTTTATTATTACTATTATCGTTAAAAAACTAAAATAATTTATTATTTATTAACTCACTATCACTACTCCAAATGTGCAATCCAAACAACATTTTCACTAACCTAGATAGCACTAAATTAGCACTATTTTTGCACTAACCTAGATAGCAAAAAGTAACCACTATTTCAACCACTAATCTAGATAGCACTATTTTTACACTAACCATGACATGATCCAAACGCACCCTTAAACTCTTTTGTGAAATTTGAGTGATAATTTTTATTCTCTATTCTCTTCTCTTTTGACCTTTGTGCTACTTTGTTCTTTTAATTGTCTCTCATCTTTGTGTGTAAGAGGACAAAGTTCAGGTTTGTATCAAATATTTGGTGCCGTGCTTTGTCACTTGTGTGAAAGTATGATCGTCAATATTCAAATTCCGTTAAAATCTCGATGTCACTTGTGTCGTGCTTTGTTTATAGTTCTTAAACTCTCTCTTTATTTCAATTCCTATAATTATGCGAGAAATTGCTCTTGATTTGAATTGCTTTAAGTATTTACGTTTCTGTTATTAGTATAAAGTTAATTCAAATCGATACTAGCACTTTTTATTTCAATTGCTTGAGTTAACAATTTGAGAAATGCATTTGCTCAATAATATGAATTGATTGAATTGTGTTGATTTGAAAATTATCATTTAAACTTGAATCGTGAAATTTATAAAATAATCCTAGAAGTTAAAAAAATCATATTCACCCCTAGGATGATCAACAAAATGTTTTTTGTTAGAGCACTCTAATCAAGATGAATTGCACTGACAAGTATAATTATTAAACTCAATTATTATTTTTCTCTCTCGAAAAATATCACACACTATCACGCAATGATTAATTTCCTGATAATATGTGTTTTATATCATACAAATGTTATAAATGCATATATTAACCTTTACCTCCTACAATAACACTATTTTCGGTTTTTTTTTCTCTTCTAATCAACATATACTTTTGTCAAACAATTAGAGATAACTATTTACGTTGATTTTTTGTAAGGAAACCATGATATTGATCAAAATTGTAAAAAAAAACATCAAAGCATTAACAAATCATAAAATCTACGAAGTAACGTATCTGCGGGAGTTATGAAGATAATAATAGATATTCGAAGAACTTCACATACGTGCAATAATAACTTATTGTTGTAAATACATTCTTTGAAAGGGGGTATATGCATAATTGGTCACTAAGCGTATTTTTCAGAAAAAATAAAAGGTCAAAATAAAAATACGAAATGTACTACCACATGAACAAATAGTGTACGGCAGTACTGATATATATTTTACTCTTTTCCGTTTTTCCGTGGGAAAACTCTAAAATTGGACTTGCTCAAGCTACATTTTAAAATTTCAACATGGATTAAATTAATAATTAAATTGAATTTTATTTATCGCATGAAACTAAACTAAACTAACTTCCTCCTAACTAAGCCGCCATCCTTCTAGGGACAATTAAACTAATATCAGAGGAATATTATAAAAGAAAAAAATTCGAATACTTAGAAAAAATGAGTATACTAAATACTCTAATTTATCTGAACCGTTTAATTCATTGAAATTAATAAAAAATAAGTTTTTCATAACACAACAAAAATTAAATAAATTACTTTTCATCAATCTCATTCAATTAAACTAGATCAGAGTATCCATTTTACTATTTTTTTAAATAATCAAATCTTTATCATTAGAAAATTATATTGAAAAGTGCTAAGTAAGCATGTCGGCACAGCTGACCAGCGGCAGTAGGGACCACAGACACGTGCCAAGGGTTTCTAGCCCAAGGTCTAGAACCTTCTTGGGCCCACTGCTCGTAAGAATAATTTATATACGCCTGGTTCATTGGTAAATATATTTCCTCAGTTCACAAAATGCAATTTGTGTAAAACTATTAGTTTTAACTTTTTTGAAATTGTTTGTTATTTTTTTAAGGAGGTAGAAAAATTGCTAATTAAACGATTTCTAAATCAACGAAAGTTGTGATTTTCGTACTTCTTTAAAAAATTAAAAAAATATATATAAAATTCAATCTTCAAGAATATTTTAATATATAGATCATGTTGAACCGTTCGAATTGGTCGTTGAAATTTTCAAATTGAAGATAATAAATATAGAGCATTAATAATTTGGTGCTCCATGAAACACTCTAGCCTACCTCTATATATTTATTTTTTTCACAATATAATGATTTGCATTAATAAAAAATTCAAAATAATATTTACGGTGCACCATGACCAGCCATCGTTGATATTCTGTCAGGGAGCAGAAATGCGACACGTGGAAGGGAGATTCGAAGGTTGGTGGGGGCGGCTGGGAGGTGGTGGCTGATGACGTGGGAAACTAGCTGTAATGGATAAGGTTGCCATAAAGCGACAAAACAAACGACAAACTTTCTTTTGTTTCGTTTTTGCCTTTTTTTTGTTGCTAGTATATAAAACGGCAAGTTTTGAAAGCACTATATTATAATAGTATTATATTGTGTCATATAAATATATAATATATGGGAAATCGGATATCACACACTTCAGGACTTCAGGTATCAATCAGAATTTAAGAATCGCTACGATTTGTCAAAATAGGAGTAACGATTTCGATCGATAGTATTAATTAAAAATCAACGCATTTTGATTTGGTACTTTGAGTGTAGACCTCATTTAGGTAATTTAGTGAGTCCTACAGCCTTGATTTGATGCTTTGAATGTACTATAACCTTGCTTCAAGTCAATATTGTACAATGCGTTCCAAGTTTATGATATATATTGATTTTAGTTAAGAGAAGGAAAAGTATGCAATGTCTTCCGTATTGCACCCGACGTCCCGACCAGTGCCTCAAAGAAAAAGGCTCTCTAAACTCAAAGCATAAGATTCGCGTCGAATTCATGCGTCAGTATAAGCGGGAGAAATGAGAGGAGCGAGATATTGTATCATCACCCAAGAAGGAAAATAGTTGCAAGCCGATAGGTTATCCAATGAGTTTGACAAGTTACGTAAAATAAGTGTTATTATGCAAGAATTATTGGTTTGTTTCAAAAATAGGGAATAGCGACATAAGAGCGCAATTTAGAATAATAAAAGTAAAATAGTATTCTTGACTATTCAAAAAAGTGAAATTACATTTGATAAGTGTTAATTGAAATAGTATAAATGTTTGTAATTATGATAATAATAATGATGATGATATAATATAATAATGATAATAATAATAATAATGAACTAAATAATATAATAAATTAATCATAACTAGAAAAAATTGAGCTTCTCTCAATATAAATAAAATCGATAATATATATACTCATAAAAAAAATTCTATACATAACATTTTATGAAAAATATAAGACTTATATACATGTTAGTTATATGTGGCAAGAAGAACTGAAATTTGAGTATCGCCCAACCTAATTAGAACTGATAATATATGCATAAAAAAGTAAAATCAATTTTATATTATTTTATATACATTAAATTTTATGAATTATTTTATGAAAAAATGAGTTATATACATGTGATATGAAAATAATTACATGAATTATATGAGTTATATACTTGTATGAAATATATACACGTGATATAGAAAAATATATACATAATATAATTTATAGTATATGTTGTAAAAATACATAATATGATTAATATAAATGTTTTACAATATTAAATTTATTGTGATATAGAAAAATACATACAATATGAAATGTTGATAGTATGTAAATATACGATAGTATTATTTATAGTATATAATGTATCTATATATGTGTATATAAGATGAAAATTTTATATGTATATAGTATGAAAATATATACATCTTGATATACATACATTTAATTAGTGACTTTTGATATTCATACAATTAATAAAAAGAGCATAATTAATAATACATTAAATATAATAATAAAACTACACACTTAATACTAATAGAACAATATGATAGATAATATATAATAATTATGTTGTCAATTGCGAAAACACCATAAAATCGCTCTCTACACAAATACACAATACAACTCGTCACACTTAATCTATAAAAAAACAACGATCAAGATTAATAATATATTTTAATCAATGGTCAAAATTTGATTCAGTTGTGTCCAACCCCTTTGAAGAGGGGACACAGACGAAAATTAATTCTATTTTAGATATGCAGTATTTTCTAAAATTAATTAAATTATTATTATTGATGATAATAATATAATAATAATAACATAATAGTAATAATGATAATATAAGAAAAATATAATAATGATATTATTATTTTAAAATAATAAAATAACGATACAATATAATATAAGGATAATAATTAATTTAATAATAGAATAAAATATTATTAATTACTGAATATAATACCACATAATCAAATAATATGGATAATTATAGTAATATTGATAACAACAATATAAAAAATATAATAATATGCATTATTTTAAAATAATAAAATAATTATAATAAATAATATTAATTATTAATATTATTTTTATAATAAAGATAATATAATAATAATAATAATAATAATAATAATAATAATAATAATAATAATAATAATAGTGAAGTCTATATAATATACTAAAATATTGTTCGTTACAAATATAATAAAACATAATCAAATAATAATGATAATTATAGTAATAATAATACCAATAATAAAACTTATAACAATATGCATTATTTTAAAATAATAATAAAATAGTAATAATGAATTGTAACTATTAATATTATTTGAAAAATAAAGTCAATATAAGAATATTTTAATAATAATAGAAAATATATATAATATAATAAAATATTGTTAATTACATTGCAAATTTCGTTGCTAATTTTATCATGCGAAACAGTGTATTATGATATTCCATCTATATGATGATATTTTAGAAGTGAAGCTCCAAAGAAATCTTCACTGTCCACTTATTTTATAGGTGACTAGATTATGGAGGTGTGCCATGTTTTGAATACACATCAATCTAGAAGACTAAAATTTCTTTAAAGGTTAAAGTCTTTCTTTGATTAGTTAGAAGGAAAAAAAAATTCCTAACTAAGAAAATCTTAGAAATTAGAGACATGGATTTAGATACTATTTTGTATTTTGTGGTGAAAGTGAAACTATAGAACATTTAGTTGTTACCTATCTTGTAATTAGAACTATTTGGAATTGGATTAGTTCATTTCATGTGTTTATATTTGATGGTATCATTATAGAAAATCTTTGGCAGTTTGAAGTAGTTATTCCCTTGAAAGATAATATAGTTATAGAATTAGTTAGAGGTGCAATTCTTTCGATATGATTGTTACAAATGAATGATATCAACTTTAAAAACACTGAACATACATCATTTAAATCAGTAGGTTTGCAAATTATAAGGTTTGCCACCTTTTGATGCAAGTCTAATAGTGATAAACTTATGCTTAAATCGTCCCTTGTTCTACCTTTAGATGTGAATAATTCACCTTCTTATTCAACTTGTTTTAGTTCACGCAGAAGCAGATGATTTCAATATTGAATCTAACGATTCCGATGAAGTTTTTTCAAGAGGCTGAGCTAGAAAGTCTATAGTAATATATGTTGGTATAATATATGTTGATAATTATGATAATAGTGATGATAATATAATATGAGCGAGGCTATAGTAATATGCATAAGACACTCTTTTTTAGGCTATGTATTTGCTCAATAAATTGAAATTTAAATTGCTAACTAATCTTCATATCAACATCTTGTAGGAACTCAATTTTCGTGATTTTTAGAGCTTTCTTGCTACTTTTAAATATTTTTAAAAACAACTCAGATTTAATCTTAAAAGGTGTCATTTTCTGGACTGTTTTTTAACAAATATATTTAAAAATAGGAAGAAAGCTGCAAATAGCGAAATCCGATTTCATACAAGATTTTAATATGATGAATTTATTGAGCAACTTAAATCTCAATTTATTGAGCAAATTATACATGCATAGCCGCATAGAATGGAAGTGGGTGTCCTATGCATATTATCATAGCCTTGCTCATATAATATAATAATAAAGTATATAATATAAAATAAGAATTCAGCTACGGTGATATGCATAATTAGTGAGCATTCGTGCTATGTATTTTTTTCTTCGTTGGATTGCTTTAACACCAATTTAAGTTCCCTAATAAATTCTTAATATTGAAATCTAGTAGGAAATCAAATTTCATGATTTTTAGAGCTTTTTAGCTTTTTAAAATATTTTATTAAAATGTTTTGAAGAGGTCATTTTTTTAATATTAAACATGATTATTTTTAAAAAATAACTAAAAACTCTAAAAATCACTACAATTGATTTCCTACTAGACTTCAATATGAAGAATTTATTGGACAACTTAAAATTACTAGTATTATGCATATAAAATTCAAATTCTATTTTTTATTTGATGTCTAAAAGCGACCAACTATATACATATAAAGTGGAGGACAATTCAATTTAAACGAGCATACATGCACAAAATAAATCATTCAACATTTCAGCCCCAGCCCCAGCCCCACCCCAGCCCCCATGTAGAATAAATCAAAGTCTTCCTTCGATAATGACACATGAATATACTTAATTATTTAATATCACTTAGTTCTAAAAACCTTAGTACTTAGTAGTGAGTTAAGAGGTGCATGCATCATGCATGGCAGAGCGGAATAATGTGGAAACATGTCGTAAACAAAGAATGTATGCTAATTAATTTGGAATGCTTCTTGGAATAACCACTTTTACAGAGAAGTTGTAAACAAACAAGTATTTGGGTTACTTATACTTTATCATAGAGAAATTGTGTTATTCTCCATATTTGGGTTCGGCCTGCTTCTTCTGGCCCAACATGAGATAGGCCCAAATTCAATTCGAACAAACTAAAAATAATACTCCTCACAAAAGGCCCACAGCTCGATGTGAATTTTCCAATTTTATCTGACCTATTTTCTCGCCAAAATTGATAAATCCCCGTAAATGCGGATGCCATACATACACATTATGATCACGATAAACGAGTTACTTATATCTGCATGATGCTCGATGTGAATTTTGCTAATCTTAAATGTTCACATAATTATAAAAAATATAATAATTCTTAGAAATTCCTGCATCTTAGATAGGAACAACACGAGCAATACTTCTACAGCCTTCAGAAAAGAAAACAAACAAGAAACAACTCTGAAAACAAAGACTTTATATTCCCACACAGTGCCACAGTGGAGAGAAGCGCAAATAGACAATGTTTCAAGCATGGCTATTATATGTCAGATTTGGATTTTTATACAATTAATGTAGCATGGATTAGTACATGAATTAATTTAGTTTCTCATATATATCTTTTGATGTGTACATCTCATTTAAAATTGAAAAAAAATACAGTCGAGATCATTTAACTTCATTTACTTTGTTTGGCTTGATCTTTGATTGGCATCAGTTTCTACAAATATACAGTTTATATAGATGTCAAATTCATTATCAAATTTTGATCAAGATTTTATATTGGAAGCTCATGGAAGAAGCTTACATATAATGAATTAGAAGAACAATATGTTTAGATCATTTGAAGAAAAAAATAAAGGTTTTAATCTTTAATTAATTGGGTTATAAACGAAAGTTAAATTGCATAAATATTTTTTTACTCCAAGATATTGAACAATATTTTAATCAAATTTTCTTAATATCATTAAAATTGTTAAGAAAAATATTTATTTATTTATCACTGTCATTCAAATAATAAGATATATTGAACAAACCTTAAAAGAAAGTGAAACAATCTTTATATCTTCTCCTTTTTTTCTCTACTTCTTTAATAAAATATTCATCCTTTCCCAACTACTTTCATGCCATTTAACAATATGTGATATATATGTACCACGTAAAAAAATCATTTAGTAATATAAAATATTAAATTTAGACCGTTGTTAAATTGTTACTATTGAACAAATTCATAATAATCACTTAATCAGTGAGTGATTTAATTATAAGTAATTGTACTGCAAAGTTCGTAACAAAACTTTAAACCATCTCTATAATTATAATTTGAAAAACAATCTGTCATATTAACAAATTAACAATCTTTTGTCATTTGATCTTAATTTCTGACAAAAACTTCAAATTATTAGTTAAATAATACGCCAAGTCCAAGCAAAGAAAATGATGTTTGGCAAATAAGAATTGCCCGTGAATGTTCAATAATTCTCACGCAGCAAATGGCGCCAAATCGCCAGCACCTCTTTCTTTTGTTCTCTTCTCTTCCATTCTCTGCTCCTCCAAGAATCTCTCTCCTACTTTAGTCTTTTACCCATCACCCCCTCTTCTTCTTCCCTCTCTCTCTAATGGGCATGGCGCATCTCCCTTCTCCTATACTTTGGTCATTATTTCCATGTTTTGTGTTAGTTCTGTTTGTTATATTTGCCAATGGCAGCATTGCTGGTGTAGTTCAAGACAGTGTGCTTGTTGTCTCTCTGCATGAGTTACAGTTTGGAGATGATGGGTTTTCTTCCATGACTTCTTCTCAAATACCAAGTAATTAATTCTCATCTCTAATTCATGTCCATTCAAAGTTATTTAATTTAACTTCATTTTCAGACGGAGTTTTAATTAGTGAACTTTCATTTGTAATTGCGGCTCAATATCGTAGAAATATTTTTTAGTGTTAAAACTAGTACAGAGGTAGTCATCACACCATACAAATAATGTGAACATAAATATAATTATTCATGGCATCAAATATCAATTATAGTAATACCAGCATTACTGTATATTTGTACTTCCAGAATTAATTAAATAATATTGGTATAATTATGTTTTGCCATTAATATAATAAACTTATCATTATAATTTAAGAATTGACAAAAGAAAATATTGTTCTTGTGAGATTTTAAGGATTAAAACGATGAACAAACTAAATGACATTTTACAGATAGTTTAATTAAATAAAAATTTTTAATAATAAAGTTTAGTTTTAAAAAAAATTACGAATATTATTTAAAATAAAAATCCTTCTGAATCATTATTTGACTTAAAAAATATGACTACTATTTGTGGCTTTAAGTTCTCTCTTTCATCATGTAATCTTTCTTTTGACTTATCAAGTCTTACTTAGTGCAGTGGTAATGCACAAGACTTTCATGGGAGGTTTAGAATTCAAACTTCGATAGAGACTACTTTTAGAGATTTTTTTCAAGTTTAATTTCTAATTTGTTTGTGGATGTATGTATTTTATAAGTCTACGAGAAATAAATAAAAAAAATTTCCTCTGGCTCCAGGCCAATAGACAAATTAAGACAATGGAAGGCAGCCTGTATTCGGATCTATGTACATTGGCAACTGGTGCATCTTTTAGATTTTAGAATAACAGCGATCCAATAGAATACTGTGTCTAACCAACGCCATGTTACTACTTACTACGCAAAATACCAAACACAAAAAATAAAAAGCAGAGAAACATTGGATCGGAGAGAAATGTTCCCTTCCATCCAAAAGAAGAAAGAGAAGCAACCCTTCATTAAAATCGTTCAAATTAAAAGGAATAAAAAATATAATATTACAGGTCTTCAATTTTCAAATTAGTAATTAGTATGGTAGACAATTCTATAAATTAATATTTCAAGTTACTATATTATAACATCTAAATGTAAAAATAAAAAAGTCCATATATTAATGAACTTGAACAAATAACATTTCTGTTCAAAAGATTGTTGAATAGTCTGGGTTATTATTTTTCATTTAGACACTAAATAGGACAATAACGGAATAGAAGTAAACTGTTCACAGAAGGGACAGAAATAAAATTCAGAATTTATGAACATTTCGTCAACCTTCAAAATTGAAAATACATGTAAAAAAGAGGTAAAAATAAGTGCAAAATACATGTACAATAATTGAAAATACATGTCCAAAAGCATTCCATGAGAATATCATTAATTGAGCCTTCTCCTCCTTGCTAACATTTTCATCTTCTTATTTTTTGTAGGAAAGAAAAATGGAGCAACCATACTAGAACTCAAGCACCACTCTTCATTATCCAAACTAAAAAAGAATCATGCCAAGTACATACAAAATTTGTTCACATTGGATGAAGCAAGGGCTGAATCAATTCAACTCCATAACAAGAACTACAAAACCTCCCAAAAGAAAAGTGCTGAGTTTTCATCAGAAGCTACACAGTTGCCACTCAGCTCGGGTGTTAAGTTGCAGACGCTCAATTATGTGACGACTATCTCAATCGGCGGCACAAGCACAACCGTTATTGTCGACACTGGAAGTGATCTTACTTGGGTTAGTGAATTTATTGAACATATTTATAGCATGAACCAGTGAGATCGATCGTGAAATAGCAGAATTCATATTTCTATATATGATCACTCCATATGTCAGTTAGGTTAATAATTTGCAGATATTTGCTCATTAACCCTCGGTTTACTTTAGCATCAAAATTAGGAAAAGAGACGAAATAAATTTAATATTGGGACCAAGTAGTAAATACATCACATATTTACGTACCTTGTTAACATTGGAGTTTCGGGACAATGACAGGTGCAATGTACTCCTTGCATGGCCTGTTACACGCAACAAGACCCGATTTTCAATCCATCCTCCTCACCAACTTACATCTCTGTCCCGTGCAACTCTACTACTTGTACTTCCTCCCTTCAAGCGGCCACCGGCATGTCAGGCAGTTGCAGTGCAGACCGTAACAATTGTCTCTATGCTTTAGGCTATGGTGATGGCTCCTACACTCGTGGCATCCTTGCCCAAGAAACCATCGCCCTTGGTGATGTCCAAATTCCAAACTTTATTTTTGGATGTGGCCGAAGCAACCGAGGCCTTTTTGGTGGCACATCAGGCCTTATGGGCCTCGGGCGAACCCAGCTTTCACTGGTTACTCAGACAACTGATCAGTTCGGAGGTGTATTTTCGTATTGTTTGCCGTCAAAGTTGTATAACTCGTCAGGCTCTTTGGTGCTTGGAAACGACACCAGTGCTTTTAAGAATGTGGCACCAATTTCGTACACTCGAATGATCGTAGATCCTACAATGGCACCATTTTATTTTCTGAACCTTACTGGAGCAAGTGTAGGTGGGGTGCCAGTAAATGCATCTGGTTTTTCAAATGGCAAAATCTTGATTGATTCTGGCACTGTAATTACTCGCCTCCCACCTTCTATTTATAAGGCTTTGAAGGCCGAGTTCGTGTCGCAGTTCTCTGCCTATCCTTCTGTACCAGGTTATTCAATTTTGGACACATGTTTCAATCTAAGCAGCTACGATGAGGTGCAGATCCCAACTCTGAAGCTTAACTTCGAAGGTGAGGCGTCATTCAGCATTGATGTAACAGGAGTTTTGTACTTTGTCAAAAAGGATGGGTCTCAAGTGTGTTTAGCCATGGCAAGTTTATTTTACGAGGATCAGGTTGGTATAATAGGGAATTACCAACAAAAGAATCAGAGGGTTATTTATGACACAGTTGGATCTAGGCTTGGTTTTGCTAATGAGCCTTGTAATTATAGCTAACAAGATTAAAATTGATAATTACTGATGTATATTGGGTAAGGAACCAGAGATTCTCTACATTTGAAATTGTCTTGTTTCTATAGTGTTACTTCTAATTTGATGGCACTGGAATAAAGAAAAAGTTAAAGCTGAATTTACTATTCAGTAACATAGGTGTACACTACAAAATGTACAAATAATCTTAAAATAGGCCTTTTTGATAAGTCATCTGTCAACTAGTACAAAATGCCTGCAAGACATTTTTTTGTTTGTTTGAATTTCTTTTGTTAAGGCCATCAGGCGGCTTTTGGTCGCATGTTTGAGTAATCTTTGAATTCTGAGTATACAATTATACATTTTAAGCAATCTTTGGATAATCGTTTGCATTATTAGAGAGTACAAACAGGAAAACAATGTCCAAGTATTTTTGCTCTTGCCAACAAACATCTACACTGCATCTGTGACGAATTCAGAGATCCAACTAAATTCAGACACAAATCTATTAAAACTCATTAAAAATCTATTTTTCACTACAAATATCACTTAAAATGCAATAAATTTGTTGTTTTATGAAAATTTGTGTTAGTGTGAATCCGCCACTAGTATGCACGTGAGTGGGCTATGGACAGATTTTTTTTTGAGAAAAGCTATGGACAGATTTATAGATATTCCTTATTATTTATACAATAATAGACGCTCATGACTAATCTCATTGTTAGATGCAATAATTAGAGTATAATTAGTAATAGATTAGGCAGTAGCCACTGGATTTATAACACAAGGGAAAAAAGTAAACTAATGAGACCAAAATTAAATTGCTAGCAACTATACATTAGCAGCCTATTGATTATTGAAACTAGGATGCCTCTGCAGTTTAAAGGCCTCCCTGCACCAAAAAAAAGTAAAAATAAATGTCAGCTGATCAAGTTTAATTTGTTCGCTAATCAAGTATTATTAATTATTTTAAATTAACTAGCAATTAGTTTAAGAGAAGAATTACCCCAAAATTAAATAGCTTAAAAAAAGCTGGAATGTCTCAATCTTTAGTAGCTGTGAGCCTGGGCCTAGGCATAATCAAAACATCACCATAAGCCTCCTCTTGTTTTACATGAATATACTCACATGTTGTCAGAACCTGATGAAATAGACAGTTTCAAAAATGTACAACTATTGGAAGGGCAAAAATAAAATCTCTACAACACAATAGAATTATTTTTCATATGCGCCAAAAATATATATAAAGTGCCTTAAGTGATCCGGTACTATTGAAAATAAACAAAATTATCTACTATATAGGGAAAAATAGGTGCTAACCAAGGTTTCAAAGAACATTCTGGCACAGTGCTTTCTAGTCTTGCCTTCCAAAATATGATCCAAGGAAATGTTCAGATTCTGATCTTCTGCACTAGGGGCTACATTGAAGTGTTCTCTCAGGTACTTTGCCATCCCCCTGCCACATATTACTTTCTTTATTACTGGCTTATTGAAAAAATAAGAAAAATGATACCGATGCCACCACACCAAGGCAGCATAATGATTTATTTTTCATTTTACATTGTGATGTTATCATATAATAGAGATCATATGGATTAGGGAAAAGATGTATTAATGCAGCCCATCTGAATCCAAAACACTACCAAGATTAGAGATTAACAGTTCCTTACATTGACCTAGCAGACCAGCTACCATGTTCTCTTCTTTCTGAACCTTCAAGAAAGAAAATAAAAATGAATTAACAGATGAAACAATAGATTGTCAGAATTTCAAGGGTTTTCTTCATCCCAACTCTTATAGAATAGAAAAGGAAAACATTGAGGGAAGAATTTACCATATCCGAGAAAAACACTTGGAGATAAATTATCATCTTCAATAAGAGCCCTCTTTGCTTTTACACTTGGTGGTGTCTCAAGAAAATTCAAATCCTACATGAGTTGAATGATAACCAATCTCAGAATTCAGTGCACTTTGATATATATTTGTACATAATCTCAACGGCAAGTTTGAGTAATACTTTCCTAGTTCCTACTTTGTCTTGCAACTGTGCTATCTTGACATAAGTTGGGTGAAACTGATAAAAACTTGAGCGTGTGCAAATTGAGGATTAACTAGGTGAAATGCCAAGGCTTAATTCACAATTAAACACTAGATGAGGCCAGCCTATACAAAACCAAGCTCTGATTTCCTAATTAGTTCCATCAGAGGCACAACTGAAAGATACTTGAGGCTTAATGGACAACTGAGCATAATCAGCAAAGTCAAGCAATTCAGCAATATGCACTACAAATGCCTGATGCAAAATTGCACCTCTGTAGTGAGGCACTATTTCATTTCTCTACCTCTTTTTCAGCAGACCTCCTGAGTGGAGGGGTCCTTAAGTTATATCTCTCATGGGAAGGGGTTGAAAGACCCTGCGACAAGGTCCGGGTATGCTTGGCTGGAGTACGGCGAGAACTGTGGAGCACTTCTGGTTCAAGAGTTGGGAAGGCATTAGATGATGAGTTATGGAGGTCATTAATGGAATTAGGTGTATTCCAGCCTATATCAACTGAAGGAGATGATACAGGTATAGTTTCGTTTACATGGTACCTAAGCCTCTCTGGCTCGTCATCCACGTCAATAGGCAATGGGTGTGTGGGCCTCACAGGAGGGTTTATGGTGGGTCCTTCCATATATGTGTCATAATTAGGGGAATGATAGGAAGGGCCCACCATAGGGTCTATGGAGGGCTCTTCGATTGATATCTCGTGGAGAGGGGAATGGTTTGGTGGACCCACAGGAGACTCTACAGGGGGCTCTTCAACAGTTCCCCTGTCAAGGAGGGGGGATTGTGGTATGGAACCAACAGGAGAGTTAATGGACTCTCCAAATCCATGATTGGGTGACTGTTGTGTAGGGCCCACAGGAGGTTGCATATCAGGTTCTTCATCGATGATTGGAGCATAGGTCTTTTTCTCTTGTAGACCGGCAAACTTCCCTGTAACAAAAAATGTTTATGATTAAGAGTCGTTTTAAAAAGAAATAATGTCTTACAATATCATACCAGACAGGATGCACATGCCCCAAACACACAGGATAGATAACAATACACAGCTGTTACATTTGGTGCTGGCAAACTTAATGTGTACAGAACTGGCACTAAGGGAACTGATGAGCATTAAGCTGCTAAAGGACTGGTCACACTCTACTGCCATGTTACTTATACCAGCTGACCAGCATTGAGATGCATTTAGACCACAACAAAATGCAATTTTTCAATTGCAATAGAACATAAATAGTTTAGAAGAGAAATGACATACAACTTATTAGCTGCTGATAAAAAATTTGGCCTTTGAGGTGGGCCCGCTGATATCTCCACACATCTAGTGGGGATGAAGGGAGCTTCCTTCTTTTGCGTGTCAATATATTTGCAGCCGGTTCTTTTAACTGTTCCTTCATTGTCCTACAAGCTCAACATATTTTCTGTTAGAAATTATGTTCCAGAAAATTGCAAATATAAGGAATGAGAGAAGTCACCATATACTTACTTATTAGACAAGACTATGTGCCTGTCAAAGTAAAATTGGGTCTTCTTTCTCTTCCTATTCTCTCTAAACGGGGGAGGAGATGGTGCAATTGCTAACTCCACCACATCTGGAGAAAAGATTAAAAAATTTCAAACTTCATACATACCTGACTTCATGGCACTGACTTGGCTAATAAGTAGTACATACCTTGCTGCACATTGCCACTCTGAGGAGATGGAATATCATTGACCCTCTGAGGGGTTGGCCTAGGCATATTTTGGTTGACCGGTATAATTCCCTCTGGAGATGCATCCAGTTGTAACTCGATTGGAGTGAAGCTACCTCTTTCAGCATTGCTATCATTCTTAGGAGAACCAGAGAATTGGCAGGTTGCACCTGTGCTGCTATTCCAGACTAATGGAGGACTGGGATGGCGACTGCGAAATTGTTCAATAGGGCTATGCTGGTGTAAGTTTTCGCTGATATTATCATGGAATTGGTTTTCATTAGGAAAAGCATCAGATTGATATTCACTTCGAATGTTGAATTGGCTTCCTCTCAGAATATCATGGAATGCATCAGATTGATTCTCAATGGGATTATCTTGGTTGTCATCAGGATCACCTTCAAATTGATTGTCCATATAAGTATCCTGAAATTGATTTTCTCCCTCACCTAAGTTGGTAGGTACTGAAGTGACTTCTGTGTTTTGTTCATTTGTGATCAATTCTTGCATGTGATCACTGCATGGGGGCAGAACGCTGTACACGCAGAAATAAAATATTAATTGAAAAGCAAACCAGTCAGTACTAAATCAGATCAGATATGCAATAGCTGCTTGGTTAATGTTTGGATTGTGGTTATTATCTTGTTATTGCACCTTATCTAGCCTTAACTGAGCAATACATAGGAAACATAACAGAAAGAAAATAAAAAATCATAATGAAATGGTGTCAGAATAACTTCTGACTAAAATAAATACAGCTACTGTCTACTGAGCCAAACTGAAACAGGAATGATATTGGAACAGTGACTACATTCAGAATTTGTGTCAGAAAGCTTGATTTCCCGTCTGTAGTCCAAAAAAACACAAAAATAACAAGAATGTTTAACCACAATTACGCAGACATTAGAATAGAACAGAGCAAATACATACTCGGTCATTGGTCCAGCACCTCTCGTAGAATGACTGGAATGACTTGATGAATCCTGTATAGTTTAGACAAAAGGAAGTAAAAATTTAAAATATCATTGGTGTACAGTGAGTTGGAATAAACAATAAAAATCAGAGAAATGAGCAGGATTTAACCAAACAAGAAATATATACCCCATCAATTAGGAAGCGCACATAGTTTTCTTCTCCTCCAGTAAAATCTACAGCAGAAAAATGCATATTGATTAGCATTTTGATTGATATGTGAGCAATTCAGGTGAAGAAGTAAATATGACAAACTTCATGACAAATATTGCAATTTCGTATCACAAAGGATAGAATCCAATGCTGACCTGTATTGGTGATTTGTTCAAAGGTTTTCTGATGACTATTCAACCCCCTGTCAGAAACCAAAAAAACATTGTTTAATATAAGTAACAGAATATTTAACTAACTCCAAAAATAATTAAGAGAGGACAAATTTTGCATCATCCCATCAGATGGTAGTTTTTTATCCAAAAATTGAGCTACAATTGTACCAAATTTTGACAGTTTGTCTGAAGTAGAATTAGGCGAATTGTATTTATATTGGAAATAAACCACTGATTGTGCAGTGAAGGCTCAAGGAAAATCCAAGTTCCCTGCTTACTCTGTTTAGCCCAACTAATCAGCTTTCAGTCTTTTTCTGATCAATTGCAATTACACACTTTCTTCCAAAGAAAGAAAAATAAAAAATAAAGAACACAACAAAACTTTGAAAAGGTGATAAAATTTTCTTACTCAGCATCATCACCCAAGTCGTCCAAATCAATGTCATCGAGCTGAAAATTGCTTGGCAAGGTTACTGATTGGGGCGGGGCCTGTTTCGCATCAGCTGGGAGATTGACCTTAATATTGACAATGCAAGATCTTATGTCAGTGAGCAATCTGGTGCAATCACCAAATGCGTAGTCCACCTTCCACGCAAATATCCGCACCAGCCCCAGCAACAGATGAGCCGACATTCTAAGAGCTATCGGCACTTCCGGGAAAAGTAATTTCTCTATAGAAAGAAGAAAAAAAATATTAGATGCTGTTAGCACAGGTTTTCAATAAAACCCTACCCTGCTAAAGAGATGCATGGTCATGGAAAGAACTTCAAGATCTATTCATGACTCTATTCTTTGTACACAACTTATTTTATTTCTTAAAAGATATAAAAATACTTGATTTGATCATTTACGATTTCCCAAACTCACATTCTTCCAAGGCCTATCATCCTAATTTAAAAGAAAAATCTTTTTCACTAGTAAGTACGTCAATTTGGTTTTGTTCCCAAAACCAAACCGGTCTCCCAAAAATCAAACGACTGAAAGAAGATTTAGAAAACGAGAATTAACCAATTAACATCAGAGAAATACCAGCATAAATAGCGATATTAATCTTCTCGATCTGATTCTTCTTGATCTTTCTCTCGAGGTGAGCGGCCATCCAGACCGTGCCCATGGGGCTTTTCTTGGCGAGAATTGTAGGCGAATAGAACATCTTGTTTCTTTCTCCCTCTCTTCCAAGAGACGAAAATGAGGAACGAGGGTTGTATAATATATATTTTGAAAGGATGGTTCGAATTTGAGAAATGGTGGGAAATGTCAAATGGCATACAACTTATTAGTAACCTGTGAGAGAATGGAAATTGCCTCAAATTGGGAAGGACCGAGAAACCAAGAGGCGGGAATAAAGAGAGAATTTTGAGAAAAGTGGATTTCGCGCCTTGGAGGGAACAGGAGGGTTTATTGCCAAAATTGTGCATGATTGTATGCTGCATCTGTAAAAAATCAAATTTGGGCTGTAAATGGGCCAGCATAGAGAGGCTTCTTCTAAATTAATACAAAATTATATATTTTTTTCAAAATAAATTCGGTTGCTCTTCAGAACATTTCATGCTTGTAATTATATAGTCTACATTTTAGATAACAACTTTTGCAATTATTTCCAATCAATTTCATACTATCACCATCTTTATAATTAATTTTTAGTTTATCGATGCAAATTCTAAATGTAGGTTTTACTTTACCGAATTGTCGATTGCAGATTAGTTACAAATTCATATGTATCAATGGTATTATGGTTATGTATTCAAATTAAATAGAGAAAATTTTGACTGTGTCATTCAAAATTGAGAAATCTCACATTTGTCACTTAAAATTCAATTCTTTCGTTATTGCCCCCTCAGAATCGTTGGCACTTTCTATCTTTGCCACATTTTCTATTTTATTCATTTATGAAGAATTAAAATAAACAAATTTTATTATATTGCCGCAAATACCCCTGACCTCTTCCCTATCATTCGAATACATCAGTTCTTCCCCTCCTCAGACTCGAATCAGTTCTTCCCCTCCTCAGACTCGATTGAATCTCTGTTACACTCTTTCTCACTGATCGCTGCTACCTCCTCCTCGTTTCTTCGATTCAGTCGGGCATGATGGGGAACCTCAATGATCGCTGCTACATCCTCTCTCACACGATCTATCGCCAGAACCGTAGAACCACCTTCTCTCTCGTCCAAACAAAATGGAACCCTAGATTCTGCTCTGGTCTCTCCGTCGTACTGGCAACTGCAAGAAATATCATGTAGGCAATGATCGAGGCAAGCTGCTCTTGGCCTTCTCCGATAAAGCTATCAAATTGAGTCATTTCAAATTAAAATATGAAATCAAACTTCCCCAAGGTAAATGTTCTTGGCCTAATTTAATAGTTGGATTGGTGGATACAACTTTCTCAAAAGAACGAGTAGAAAAGGAAATTCATCTCTCGTGATTTCAGTTCAATTGAATTCTTGGATGTTAATCACATCTTTAGAGTTATGTCATATGCAGATACCTGTAATTAGAATTTTCTGAATAGAATTACTCGATTAGAGTTTTCATTGGTTATGGGATTCTATTCTGGTTTGTTCCTATCATTCGATCACTTGTGTACTGGTGAACTATGAGTGCTATTATTACCTACAGAAACTCATCAAACAACTTGATTGAAGTCTTGATTATATTGTGATACAGGAACTCCTCAACAACTTGATTGAAGACTAACAGTCAACTACACGAATTATACAACAAGATGGCACATGCTGGCAGAAGTCAGTTAGATGAATGGTTAGGCAGTTAGACAGTTAATCAAGAAGTGGGGTAGTTAGGCAGTTTTGTATAGGCAATAGGCGATGTACTTGTGACAGAAATTCTGTAAGAGAAGTGATACTCTACACTCTCTATAAATACACTCTTTAAATCAATTGAGTTGAGTAATGAAAATTAAATTATATTTTCCCAGACTATTTTACTCTTATGTTCTTCTTCAGTTTACTTTCAGTTGTGAATAAATATGCATGTATCTTGGCAACCAACAATTGAATAACAATCAGTGCAACAATTGAATAACAAAATTGAGTAACAACCAGAGCAACAATTATCACAGAAATAGAAATAGCTTATTTCCTAAAAAATTATCAATATATATCAACAATATGAAATAGAAATAGTTTATTTCCTCAAACATAAAATTACACAATTGAAATACTTTATTTTCACAAAGGTTCCAAATTCATCCTACATTAGCACAAAAGTTCATAATTTCCCATCCAAATGATAAAAAATAAAAATAAAAGCCAGACGAAGCTAACATTGCTTCAATTCCCATCCAAAAGCGGCTCCTCTCACGTCTGCAATTAACACAAGAAAACAGAACATACACAATTATCAGTAACTAGGCAAAGCACAAGACTCACAATAAGTAAAGGGTTAATTGGTGAATTAGTGACATTAGAAAAGTGAGGTGGCAACGAGACTTCTGAAACCTCAAAGCCAACAATCAACCTTACTACTAAAAAAAAGTTTCAACTTGTCATAACTCAAGATGCATTATGATTCATTTAAATAAGCTTCATTCCTTAAAAGAGATGAGCTAACTAGCTCAGTTACACAAGCATCTCACATAAAAATCAACTTCATTCCTTAAGAAGCAACAACACAAAATCATAACAGAAAGAATTCCCCTTCAAATTCAATGTATGTTACATCTTAATTACAAACAACATCAGTACAAGATTAATGCTAACACCATCTCTTCTTTTGGAAAAATGCATTAATATCAATATACAAAATGTCAATGTTAATCCTCTAAGCAAAATGCTAATGCCTCTAAGCAGCTCTATCATCTATTCTTTTCCAATATCTAAAAATAAAAAGAAGAAACGAGTAAAATATTAGTTGTTGTCTTTTTGTCAAAACAAAAACATGCATATTGTTCAAATAATTACCAGTTGTGCTCATCTCTTATCCAAGATTGGCCCTTGACTTTGACTACCACTAGCAATATCTGAAAAAGAAAAAGAAAAAGGAAAATCAAATTATATACTGAGAATACAACATATCTCCATCAGTGTATGAAATTGGTCAAAATCTGGTATAATCTTCTAAAAAGTACATATGTTAAAAAAAGCACATGGCTTGTCTCGTCAGAAATTAGACATATCAAAATGAGACATAATCCAACATATCTATTCAATTACATCCAAAGATAATCCATGCATCCTAAGCAGAAAAGATGGGCTAGAAAATTACCAGTACCAGAAAACAGAAGAGGCGAGTTGGAAGAGGTTTACTGGTAAGTTTGATTTAACCCAAAATTAATTATGTTTTCAATTAGATAGGAACAAAAGATGGGAAATACTGAGAGAGAAACAGTACCGACACTAACCTTGGAGAGTAGGAGTCGACGGGATCGTGAGAGAGAGATCGTGATGGCAGTAGCAATGTCGGTGGAGAACGAGAGAGAAGTGCGAGAGAGAGATCGTCGGTCGAATCAAGACTAGAGTTCCGACGACAGATGGCGACGAGAGAGGAGGGATGGGTGGTGGCAGAGGAACTGGGGTTCTTAACGAAAGAACAGGAGAGTGAGAGAAAGAGAGCCCCTGACAGCTTCTGTCAGGCTTTCAAAAAAAAAAGAGAGAGAAAGAGAGAGAGAGAGAGAGAGGAGGGATCGAGTCTGAGTTGAGTGAAGTGGTTCGATCGAGTCTTTGAGTCCAGTCGAATTGATGGATCAAATAATACGGAGATCTCAAGAGTATTCCTGACATTATAACAAAATTTGTTTATTTAAATCCCTCAGAAATGAATAATATATGAAATGTGGCAATAACAAGAGGTGACTGTGATTCTGGATGGCAATAATGAAAGAATTGAGTTTTGAATGACAATTGTGAGATTTCGCCAGTTTTAAGTGGCACAGACAAAATTTTCCCAATTAAATATTATGTAGAAGATTATTTATTAGCAGAGATGATCAATACCACTTATTACACAGTTCAGAGATGATATTAGATGCCATGGTGAGATAATTAAACATAAATCAAATCTACATCAATCAATATCTAATTAAATATATTTTCGTTTTATATGTTCTAAGAATGTTACTTCAATTTTACTAATTGTAACCTTTTACTCTTCAACGTACGAATTTGCATCCGGTGGATATCCGATCCTTTCTGTATTTTAAAAGATGATCCTTTCAAAAGATATGGATTCTCAACATGACAGTCATATGTCCTTCAATAATTCTTGATATAGTTAGTAACTACATAACATATAATAGGGAAGATAATATTCCAATTTGGAAGGAGTTAGTAACTATTAAATATGGTAAATTCAATCAAAACATGACAGTATCACCATTTTGGAGAGATGTTAGTTCTTTATACAATTTTATACAAATAGGGTCAAAAAAGGTAATAGAATCAGGTGAGAATACTAGTTTTTGGAATGACACATGGTTTAATAACTGCCCTCTTAAGTTGCAATTTCCTTTAGTATACCAGAAATAAAAAAATCAACATGTAACTGTTGCTCAAGTATGGAACAAGAGTGATATAAAGTTGTATTTGACCAGAGGAGTAAGTAGGAATATGAGAGTTCAAAAAAATGAAATTCTGGCAATTCTAAATAACCTAACCTTTTCAAATTTGCCAGATACAGCAATCTGGCAATTAGAAAATTCAGGAAACTATTCAGTGCACTCTATGTACACATTTCTTAATTTTGGTGGTATACAAACAAACATTAATAAGACAGTTTGGGTGCTTAAAATTCCACTCAAACATAAATTACTTTTTTGGTTGGCCTTAAATAACAACATCTTGACAAGGGATAACTTATTGCATAGAGGTTGGAATGGGCCACCAGAATGTGCATTCTGTAATAATAATAATGAGTCGGTTTATCACTTATTTTTAGACTGCCCTCATATTAAGAATTTTTGGATTTATATAAATAATGAATGTATGAGCAATAATTATCTGGATATGACATCCTTAGAATCAGTATGGGTTAGTATACTAAAATTGGATAATGATAAAGTTATACATTGGGGCACCCTGTTGGCCGCTTTTATATGGATAGTATGGACAGAAAGAAATAGTATAATATTTAACAATTCACCAACTAAAGGCATTAAAACAATAATTACAGTGGTATTTAATTTATTTCAATATTGGACAGGTACCCAGCCAAGGGTGGGACCTATCTTTCAGTCTGATATTATGCAGGTTGCACAAAATGCAGTGTTAGGTACTTTAGATGCAGAAATGTTAGAAGAAGAGGCAGGCGATAATGCTGTTGGCAATTGGAGCAATGAAGCTAGTGATGAGGACTTGCTAGGTGATTAGCAAAGTCTACTGATGATCCATTGTCTAGAGAAGTTTGTTTCTTGATGTCTGAGTAGCTTTTAAATCAGTCTAATATGTGTCTTTGTAATAACTGAGTCTTTGCCCATAATGGATTAATAAGTGATAAGTTTCTCATGGTTCATCAAAAAGCTATAGGCTCATGATCAGAACTTTGAGTGATTTATGATTTATAATTCATTTTGGGTCCAAAAGGGGTTTTTAGATTGGTGGGTTCTTAGAGCTGGGATTTGATTCAAGTAAGAGGTGGGCATTATGCTGGTTCATCATCTCATTTGATCAAATTTCTAAGTTCAAAGACGGTTTAGTTTTATTTTCTCAATTTTAGTTTGTCTGTCATCAAAGTATAGAACTCCTATACTGAACATTTACTTTTGTATGCTTTCGGTTAATGGAAGTTTGGCAGCCTCATCTTGAGGCTTCTTTTTTTCAAAAAAAAAAAAATTCCTGATATAGTTGTCATTTCTCAACATATTTAAATTAATAGTATATTCGTAAACTACCATCAACTCCAAAGTCTCCAATACAAGAAATAAGCTAAAATAAAGAAAGGAAGTCGAAGAAAGATAATATGAATTGTCAAGCTTGAGATAATTGTGTAATAAAATATCAACGTTTTTCTTACATTCCAAACGAGGATCCCAAATTAATTGCACTTACCACAATTATTGCACTGTAACACATATTACTAACATTATGATGATTTCATATCAAATCAAGCCATATGTTATCTTGGAGGCCTTTTTTTTTTGGGAGTTGATAGGTACTTATCATATTCGATATCAAATTTGATATCGGTTAACATACATAATAATTGTAACATTATACATAACAATTCTATTAACATGCCCAAAAGTAAGAAAAACTTAGAACACCACTCCCTGACAACCTCTCCGACCAAAAGTTGATGCATCAGCAAGCGTGATGCTAGCCTTGACAGCTAGCTCCACCATCTATGTCCCTATAAGCGGTCTATTCGACATGGACCGAGACAGTAAGAAATAGATTTGGCCTATTCTCAGCTTCATATCCCCAACGACGGCAATGAGATTTCGATCTACCTCCATTGAATTCGAGTGGCACACGAAAGCACGTTCTCTCTTCCTTCCCTAGAATGTGAGACACCATTATCGATATGGAGAATTGGACAACACCGCCATCAGATATGATCGGTTTTGTTGTTGACTAGTGGAGGCGGCAAGGTATTGGTGCAACTATTAATCTATTATGCATCTAATTGATCTGCTAGTTCTAAATAGGACTGTAAACAAGACGAACTCGAGCGAGCTGATGAAGATTCGAGATCGTCTCGTGAGACTGGCGAGCCGAGCTGGCTCGTATTGCCACTAGGTTCAAGTTTGTCTCGTTTTAACTCGAGCCAGCTCGTCTCGTCTCGTCTCGTTTAACTCGTGATCACTTTAAACAAGACTGTTATCAAGCTGCAACTCGTCTCATTTATAGTTCGTCTCGTTTGTAGCTCGTTTAGCTCGAATATATATAACTTGGACTGTGCATATTTGCAATATATATAGTTGGTCAGTGGTCACAGACTGGTTAATTCAAAACTTATTGCCTGTGTAGATTTGCAATATATATAGTCTGTAATTAACATACAAATTTGATAAAATGAATTCTGAAAACAACAAATATAGCTAAACACTGGTCACAAACTCACTATCTGACTGTCTCACAGAATCTCATAAATTACAGTTCATAAATCATAAATATCAAACAACAACAATTATAAAACCACAATGACAACAATAAAAAAGCAACAATGCAACATTCATTACCAAAAGAAAATCTAGATTAATAATACAAAACAACAAAAGAAAGTTTTCCATGCAGAATTCTAGCTCAAAGAATACCAACGCAACAACACCTCAAATTGCACAGA
This sequence comes from Eleocharis quinqueflora, assembly GCA_964058865.1. Taxonomy (NCBI): domain Eukaryota; kingdom Viridiplantae; phylum Streptophyta; class Magnoliopsida; order Poales; family Cyperaceae; genus Eleocharis; species Eleocharis quinqueflora. The sequence goes on along the minus strand of CAXKVX010001252.1, from coordinate 209,744 downwards.
GGGCCTGACAATGAAAAAGAGAATGCATGTCAGTTTATAACACATAGAGCTAAAGATATGGTGTCTAGCATAAGAGAAATTGAGCATCAGGAAGCATATAAGCTGATAGAACCATATTATGCAACTGTAAATAAATTTATAACACAACTGTAAATAAGACATGGATTGTGTATATGAAAAAAAAAACCACAATTTTCATATTGCATTCAGTCTATTCATTTAATTGCAAATAGAACCACATTATTTTTATAAAACACGTAATTTTATAACTTTACATTAACCAGGAAGCATATGAGTTGTATCTTTGACTCTGTCAAGTCAATAAAAATAAGAGGCCATTTCTGCCCTTATTAAAGAGCAGTTCATGACTAGCATTAATATCAAATTGATACCACTAAATAATACGACCCATTTTGAAGCGAAAAGCTATACTGATACCAAATTATACTAGTCCAAGCATACATAAACCAAGAATAAATGATACCACAAAGGCAGCAAGTAAGAAACTGACCTATAATTACTAAAATGGTACCAGAAACTAACATTTAATTGCTCAAATGGTACCAGAAAGTCAGAAATTGATCTTTAATTGCTCAAATGGTACCAAATAGTCAGAAAGTTAGAAAGTCATTTGTTGTTTCAGCTTTCAATTGAACAATTGGAGATGTAACCAGCAATATGCAAAAAAAATTGCAGCAGTGGTATTTGACTGTTTCAGCTTTCAATTGAACAATTGGAGATGTAACAACCAGCAATTATAGACAACAAACAACCAGCAATTATTAACATGTTGTTGGGATTTCATGTGTAAGTTCAAGAGGACGAAAATTAAAATTTTTGCCTCTATTTAACTCAATACACAAAGGATCTTATTTATATAACAATTGCAAGCAAGATTATACTATGACATTTCATCGAACACCTCTTGTGAATCAACAAAACAGAAAATAAAACATTTATTTCTTGCACAAGAGTGGATAAAAGATTATACCTAAAGAGATTGTCAAATCTCTTCGTAGAGAGGAGTCGATTCCTCTTCTAGGTCTCTTGGAAACCGTCGTCTTCCTTCTTCGGCCATGGAAGCACCCTTGTCTCTTGGTTCACCTTGAACCTAAACAACAACCTAAAGCATCCTTAGATAGATGGATGTAGAGGTTAGAGCTTAGATCCAACCACCTAGATCTTCAATCTTCAATGAACAAGCTATTTCATTTGGTGGCTAAACCTTGCAAGAGAAGAGAAAGAAGAACAATGGAGTTTTTTTTCTTTCTACACACAAGAGAGGAGAAAAAGGGGTTACTATTCACGGTTACTATTCATCCCATTGTGGGAAGAGAGAGAAAAAGTCATTTTTCATCTCAAACATACCCCTTTATATAGCCAAGCCCTAGGGCAACACTTGTGTTAATTATTTACACAAATGGCTATGATTACTCTCTTGTTATTCCCTAATAATATTTTGCAAGGATTTAATTTATGAGTAAATAATATTACTATATTATTTTAATATGAATTAATTTATTATTCTTATAATGCTCTCAAACATTATACAAAATAATATTCACATATATTCTCATAAATTTATTTTATGATCTAAGCATGTCATTTTACATGACAAATTACTTTAACATTTTATCGCATGCATTTTAACTCATACATTATGAGATTAAATACATCATTCAAAATGTAAAATACTTGTTGTTTCTGTTCAGTTGGTGTGACCTTACAGAGGATCTACGTCATCTTGGGATATAATATAAAATACTTTATATTATGGACTATAAGAGGTTCTATCACTACATTATAGTCTCCCAAACGACATAGTCGTTACGTGCTTGATCCACTTAATTCGTGTCTATCCTTGTCTCATGATATTTTAAATAATATGCAAAATAGGATCGTGTCATTTTTGCATTATATTATTTTCTTGGTCTCTCAAGTGAATTATAAGTATAACTACATCAGTTATATTGCATGCAATATAATTTCACTTTACCAAGGGGCCCAGTAATATCATAACTCAAATAATTGAGGGACAATAATAATATTGACATATAAATTTCTCCCGCACAAGTTGTACATAACGAATTACTATATTATTCCAATCATTTGAATGGACTTTAATAGTAATCACATTATATACTTCTCATGTGAAAAACTTACATGTCTCATATATAAGATTCAAAGACACATTGGAAACATTAATGACACAAAACTAATCCATATAATGCTCCATCTAGTTAGGTCATGTTCAGTATATAAAGAATCATCATTTTATATACTCATGTCATTGAATGATAATCACTTATCAACATTTATAGAACTACAATGTACTTTCAATTGACATGACAACCTTCATGGTAAATAATGTTACCTTTAATTACCACGATTGTGAACATATTTAGGATTATATTTTTTCATCTAAAGAGTTCTATGGTTCAAGACCATGAGCATCTTCTTGAACGCTTCTAAAGATATAACATATCAATCTCAAGGAACATAAATGTATAATAACATTTAAAATCATAAACAATTCATAAATTCGTTATAAAAAAGATAACTTTCAAAACACACAACCTTCAGTCTCCTACTTGTTTTTAAAGTTTCTTATATGCATAAACTCTAAAAAGAGAGAACCCTTTCAATTTAGTTTTCAAGCCATTCTCCATGATCTTGTAGAATCATGGACTCGAAATGAATTTCGTTCTTGGCTTACGATAAAAGCGTTTTCAAGAAATCAGCTATGTTGCTGTTTGTGTCTACCCATATTAATATAATTTTGCCTTTGTCTATAAAGTCTCGAGTCACGAAGTACTCTCTATCATGTACTTTGTCTTATGATGTGATATTGGCTCCTTGATTTGCATAATAGATGCACTATTGTAGCAAAACAACTCCAAGGATCCTTCACAAGACAAGACAGCACTAAGTTTCTTAGGATACTTCTTTATCCATTCTTCTTTGCTTGCCTCTGCGGCCGCCATGACTTCCGCTGAGTTGATTGAGTTTGTCATAGTTGATTACTTCCAACTATGCTAACTCACTTCACCACCAATCAGAAGAAGGACGTATTCAGATTGATCATCTGGATCAGTTATAAAACTAGCATCAGTGTAGTCTTCTACAATGAGCTCTCTTTGACCACCAGAGACAAGAAACTTATTCTTGGTCCTTTTTAGGTACCTAAGAATATTCTTGTCTGCAGTCCAATAATTAGGAGTAGATGAAGTCTAATGATGACTTGTCATTCTTAGAGCATATCCGACATCCAGTCTACAAGCCATAACATACATGATGCAATCTATGACTGATTCATAGGAAACATTCTTCATGCATTTTATGTCTTTGTGTGTTGTGACAAATTGTAACTTGCTAAATTGCACAACACTTTTATTGACACATTTTCCTTCTTGAAATTTCCCATACGAAATCTTTCCAAGATTTTGTCAATTTAAACTTTTTGACTTAGGCCAATGAGCTTGTGAGGACTATCTCTATATATCTTAATCTCTAAGACATATTGAGCCTCATTCATGTCTTTCATTGAAAAAACATTATTTTCAATGAGCTCTTTGTTTGCTCCATCAAAGATACTTCATTCTTCATTAACAATATGTCATCGACATGCAAGATCTAGAGCTACATATGACTCCCACTAACCTTCTTGTATACTCAAGGTTTTTCCTTGCTTTGAATGAATCCATGAGTTTTAACCTCTTCATCAAAGCGCTTGTTCCACATCCTCAATGTTTGCTTCATGCCATAAATGGCTCTTTGAAGCATGCATACTTTGTTGCTGTTCTTTGGATCATCAAAATCTTGATGTTGTAACATGTACACATCCTCATCTATCTTACCATTTAGGAAAGTTATTTTGAAATTCAATTGACAAATTTCAGAATCCTAAAATGCATCAATACCTAGCATAATCCGAATAGATTTGAACATGAAAACTTGTGAAAAAGGTTTCGTCATAGTCAATCTCTTGAATTCGACTAAAACCTTTCATTACAAGTCTTGCCTTGTTTTTCATGTTACTATTCATGTCCATCTCCCTTTTAACAACTCATTTGTTATTAATGAGTTTATTTCCTTAAGGAAGATCTATCAAGTTCTACACTTGATTGCAATACATGAATTTTATTTCGAATTATGGTTGTCTGCCGTATTTTCTTTCCATTGCTTCTTCATAGGTCGAGGGATCTTCGGTATCCATTACCAAGACTTCATGAAGACCCATATAAAAATCAGGTCTTCTTCTTTTCCTTGTTGACCTTTCTAAGCTTACTATGTTCTTGCAACTCCTATTGAGCCTCCTCAACTTCTTTCACAATTTATTGTGAATTTGGTTCTTGCTCGGGTCGAGTTGAACGAACACTTGGTGAGAGGTATAAGTCTCTTCAACAAACTTTTGTGAAGCGTGACTGTTTGTACTCCCACTGATCAAAGGAACTTTATGTGACATTTCATAACCATCTTGAATGCTATCATTCATCTCATGATCACTTGCGGATCCTCTTGAGTTTTCTCAAGTGTTATCTTATTGCCATTGCTTTTGATTCTTTTGAGAAATTTCTTCTCTAAGAATACTGCACCATTCTTAACAAATATAATATTCGTTAACTTGTGCTAAAAGTTGTAACCTTTTTATTTTGGATCTCTCATGAAGAAGCATTTATCTATTTTGGATTTTAGTTGACATCATACGCTTGACGTATGACTCACAATCCAAAACTTTGAGAAAAATATATGTTGGATGGTTTGCCCATCCAAAACTAATATGGAGTTTTCTCAATGGATTTTGATGGAACAATATTTAGTGTGTGAGCTGATGTTTGGAGTGCGTGACCCCAAAAATACAAAGATAGCTATGTTTGGTACATCATTGAACGAACCATATCAATCAAGGTTCGATTCATTCTCTCAGAAACACCATTTCACTGCGAGGTTCTGGGTTGAGTGAGTTGTGGTATGATACCACACTCTTTCAAGTATGTACTAAACTCATTACTCAAGTATTTGCCTCCACGATCAATTCGTAGGACTTTAATTCTTTTGTCAAGTTGATTTTCTACTTCATTCTTGTATTCTTTGAATTTTCTAAAGAATCCATTCTTATTCTTCATAAGATACACATAGTCATATTGACTATAATTATTTATGAAGATAATGAAGTACCTATAATCAACTCTTGCACTCTTATTCATAGAACCACATACATCATTTTATGAGTTCCAATAAGTTGTTTGTCTTTACACCTTTACCATTTAACGATGATTTGATCATCTTTCCTGTTAAACAAGATTCACATTATTGATTACAAGCATGAATAAACTATTCTCATATAATGAGCAAAGAGATGTGACTCATACAACTCTTGCTTATTTATGGCCTAACAACAAATTCATGTTGAGTAGTTAACAGACATGAACAAGTCATTTCCACATAATGAGTAGAAAGTTGTGCCTCACACAACTCTCACTAATTCATGGCTTAATAACAAAGTCATGATTGGTAGTTAACAAGCATGGATGACTCATTTCCACATAATGAGCAAAGAGATGTGCCTCACACAACTTCCACTCATTTTTGGCCTAATGACAAATTCATGTAATTTCACACTCATGTTTATTCTCAATTACTAGCTTAAAGTGGATAAAATGTGTTGCTTGTTTATATGGCCAGGACATAGTGCCATAAAAAGTGTTTTATTGGTATGTGACATCTTGAGTATCTTGTTATTGACATTCAACATATGTTTATCCTTAACTAAACAAAGTATCATTTATTAGAAATGATAGCATTTGTATAAACATGATAAACATCCTTTAAATTTAAATACAAACCACTAGACAATTGTAAGTTGAGGGTGCCGAGTATAATCACATATATACTTGCACTATTACCAACTTTCAACACAACCTCTCATTTTGAGAGTGATCTTTTATCCCTCAGTGCATTCACATTATAAACTAAGTGAGCACAGGATTCAGTATCATTACCAAATCTTGGATCATCGTACTAAATTTAAATTTAGTTCAATAACAAGTATACATTGGGATGCTTGCTTTCAACCTTTGCCTCTATCCAAGTCATTCTTGTACTTAGGGCAATTCATTTTGAAATGTCCCTTCTCGTGGCAATAGAAGCGCTCTATGTTAGAGTTTGGAGAGTCCTTCTCCTTACTTCTCTTGGAGGTGCTCTCTTGAGCTCCTCCATCCTTTGCCATTGAGTAATAGATGCATCTTACTTGTCTTGCTCTTTCTATTGCCTTTGTTCTTAGCAATCATCTTGCTTTTTGACACGATAGTTAAGACATATTTCTCATTTGTCCTTTTTTTTATGTCATTAGCAAGGGGTGTTTTATAACCATAAAAAAACAAAATTAGGATATATAGACATCTATAAAATTCATTAAGGGTATATCGTTGTTCATGAATAATAATTTGTACTACAAAATATTTAAAGTTTGTCCGTTTTGTTAGTCACACAAGACCCATTTCAAATAAATAGACCTCATCCAAATATTTGTCAAGGTAGGTAATCATTTACCAATCATAAACTTTTAAGTAAAACTTAACCTTATGACTCTTGTCGTTTTCATTAAGAAAGAATAATTCAACTTCTTAATAAAACTCTCTTTCCCAAAACACAAGCCTAGATCTTGGTGATTTGTTAAGAAAACTCATTTTATTGGACAACAAGAATGAATGAGTTATTTCCACATAATGAGCAAAAGATGTGCCTCACACAACTCCACTCATTTTTGGCTTAATAACTAATCCATGCAAGTTCCACGATTTCTAGTAATAAGAGTCACACTCATGCTTATCTCCGACTACTAGCTTAAAGTGGATAAAATGAGAAGGAAAGATACTCTTACATTTTTCATGGACATAGTGAAAATATGACTGATAATTTTGGTAGGGCATGTATTCATCCAAACAATACTTAGCCTAACAATACAAATTATCTAACATATTCATAAAATAAATAAGCTGCGTGGGTTGTATGGTTCCCGCTTGCATTCTTGTAGCTTCATCAATCATCTTCAGAAGGAACACATCTAAGCTACTAAAACCTACCCAATTTTCAATTTACTTTTGAAGCTATTCTAAAGCAAAATGAAAAGTACATCTAAAATAACCCTAATTTAAAATCCTATGTGGTATGCAAGCCAAGAATGAATTAATACATGAATGACAACCTAACATCATTGCCATAATTTAATTATTACAATTAATTAATAATGGCACCTTAGGCCGCAATTACACACATTCATACACATCATTCATTACAACACACAAGGCATTGGAAATCTTGAGCCATACAAACCCACAATCCTCCTGCAAAACAGGGTTAGTATACAAGTATAATCTCACTGCACTATTCAATCTTGTTTAGTTATGTCCATATCTCTCAAGTTATTATTCCATCTAAATTATTTTAAATCCCAAAAATAATCTCAATAGAATAAACATTTATCAATTAAATGTCATTCCCTATGACTTCTAAGTTATTTCCACATGGCGAGCAAAGAGAAGTGCCTCACACAACTCTTACTCACTTATGGCCTAATAACAAAACAAGTCATGCTTGATTGTCCTTTTAGAAAGTCAATTATTCAATAGAACAAACATTTATCATTTAAATGTTATTCTATATGATTCATTTAAGAATCTCCAATATTCTCTAATGACTTTTAGAAAACATAAATTGACTTGTTTGTTCTTAATCATCATTATTGTTAATTAAAATTTTAAAATTTTAATTCTATCACTTTCAATCATACTTGGATGAGTCCTAACACAATATTTTTTTACAAAACAAATCATTGTGCAACAATAAATTTCACAAAAATGAAATTTCAGAAACTGTTTCCAGTTTCAACCTGCTGTGCACCAGTCAGTGTTTTCTATGTCAAAAAATGTGTCTTTCGAATTAAAATTCAAGCCATATATTTCTGAAAACTAGATTTAAGTACCTTTCTATATGTACAAAGATATCCAGAAAATAGTTAACCATTTGTGAGAAAAACATATTTCAATCCAGGATTCCAGATCTGGAAAACAGATTGTTGTCACCTCTGTAGTTTGTAACTTTACATAAAATCCGTAATACTTTTGTATTACAAAATATAATTTTCTAGAAACAAGACTTCATCATCTTTCTAATGATAGGTAGCATGCACGAATCCATTCATCGAAATTTGAGATATGCTATTTTGAATCTCAACAAAACAGAAAACTGGACAAAGAAATTCCAGCACTGTACCCATTTTTCTTATTTTTGTTTACCTTAATAAAACGATTTAAACTCCTCATTTTATTTTAGAATCTTTATCCACACATCATAAACTAATGTAGAAATTTTTTAGATTCACAAAAATCGTGATTCAAAAATTACCAAAGTGATTAAATGTCTTAAGAACCCAAAAGGGACAGATTTATGAACAAAAACTTGAGAGATAAGTAACTAAACACTTGTGCATTTAATTTAGCACTAATTAAATAGTCTAATTGCTATAAAATAAGCCTAAGCTCTGATACCACTGTTGGGATTTCATGTGTAAGTTCAAGAGGACGAAAATTAAAATTTTTGCCTCTATTTAACTCAATACACAAATGATCTTATTTATATACCAATTGCAAGCAAGATTATACTATGACATTTCATCGAACACCTCTTGTGCATCAACAAAACAGAAAATAAAACATTTATTTCTTGCACAAAAGTGGATAAAAGATTATACCTAAAGAGATTGTCAAATCTCTTCGTAGAGAGGAGTCGATTCCTCTTCTAGGTCTCTTGGAAACCGTCGTCTTCCTTCTTCGGCCATGGAAGCACCCTTGTCTCTTGGTTCACCTTGAACCTAAACAACAACCTAAAGCATCCTTAGATAGATGGATGCAGAGGTTAGAGCTTAGATCCAACCACCTAGATCTTCAATCTTCAATGAACAAGCTATTTCATTTGGTGGCTAAACCTTGCAAGAGAAGAGAAAGAAGAACAATGGAGTTTTTTTCTTTCTACACACAAGAGAGGAGAAAAAGGGGTTACTATTCACGGTTACTATTCATCCCATTGTGGGAAGAGAGAGAAAAAGTCATTTTTCATCTCAAACATACCCCTTTATATAGCCAAGCCCTAGGGCAACACTTGTGTTAATTATTTACACAAATGGCTATGATTACTCTCTTGTTATTCCCTAATAATATTTTGCAAGGATTTAATTTATGAGTAAATAATATTACTATATTATTTTAATATGAATTAATTTATTATTCTTATAATGCTCTCAAACATTATACAAAATAATATTCACATATATTCTCATAAATTTATTTTATGATCTAAGCATGTCATTTTACATGACAAATTACTTTAACATTTTATCGCATGCATTTTAACTCATACATTATGAGATTAAATACATCATTCAAAATGTAAAATACTTGTTGTTTCTGTTCAGTTGGTGTGACCTTACAGAGGATCTACGTCATCTTGGGATATAATATAAAATACTTTATATTATGGACTATAAGAGGTTCTATCACTACATTATAGTTTCCCAAACGACATAGTCGTTACGTGCTTGATCCACTTAATTCGTGTCTATCCTTGTCTCATGATATTTTAAATAATATGCAAAATATGATCGTGTCATTTTTGCATTATATTATTTTCTTGGTCTCTCAAGTGAATTATAAGTATAACTACATCAGTTATATTGCATGCAATATAATTTCACTTTACCAAGGGGCCCAGTAATATCATAACTCAAATAATTGAGGGACAATAATAATATTGACATATAAATTTCTCCTGCACAAGTTGTACATAACGAATTACTATATTATTCCAATCATTTGAATGGATTTTAATAGTAATCACATTATATACTTCTCATGTGAAAAACTTACATGTCTCATATATAAGATTCAAAGACAAATTGGAAACATTAATGACACAAAACTAATCCATATAATGCTCCATCTAGTTAGGTCATGTTCAGTATATAAAGAATCACCATTTTATATACTCATGTCATTGAATGATAATCACTTATCAACATTTATAGAACTACAATGTACTTTCAATTGACATGACAACCTTCATGGTAAATAATGTTCCCTTTAATTACCACGATTGTGAACATATTTAGGATTATATGTTTTCATCTAAAGAGTTCTATGGTTCAAGACCATGAGCATCTTCTTGAACGCTTCTAAAGATATAACATATCAATCTCAAGGAACATAAATGTATAATAACATTTAAAATCATAAACAATTCATAAATTCGTTATAAAAAAGATAACTTTCAAAACACACAACCTTCACATGTAACAACCAGCAATGAACTAGTATACATGGATTTTCAGAAATTGTACCTTTGCTGCTAGAAATTGTACCTATGCAGCTTATGCAACTTGTTACAATATATTCAAAACAACCAAGCTTATGCAGCTTACAATATATTAAAAGGTACTAATTGCTGCTGCGAGAAATTGTACCTTTGCTGCGAGAAATTGTAGCTATGCAGCTTATGCAACTTGTTACAATATATTCAAAACAACCAAGCTTCAGTTAAACTATACCAGAAATTGTACCTTTTCTGCGAGGTCTGTGCTGCCTGTGCCTGTGCCTCTGTCGTATGCTTGTGCCTCTGTCGTGTGCCTGTGCCTCTGTGAAATTTTTCATCGATATCAAATACACTCATACACGAGAAACAAAAAGAAGAAAGTTAAGAGTAGGAATCTGTGTGACGAACTGACGACAGTTGTCCAATATTCTAGCTAAGTTGATACAGGTTGAACTCAAACAAGCCTAAATGACCAGCTAAGTTGTAAAACTCCAGTTGTTACCTCTAAAAAATTTGATGCTGCAGCTGTACCATTTGACACCATCAATTAACTTCTACAATTGACACTATCCATCAAGCTTCAAACTGATCTTAATTTACTGCAAATATCAGGTCAGATACATCACAGAAGTCCAGGAGTTACGAAGGAAGCTCTGGTGTGATCAAGTTTGACTTACGAGCCAATTCTCTGACACTACAACCCACCAAAATTCAATCATGAACAAGTTAATTTTCAGCACTCAATAATTAAACTTTCAGCTGGATAATTTGGAATTCTTAATGAAAGGAAAAATGTTTCAAATGCCTCCATACAACAATATTGCTAATAATAAGATGTTCTTCTTTTGATAGTACACCAAACATTGACTAGGCAATGATGTTCCTCTTTTGTACTACATGGCTACTATAAACATACATCGAATTCTTAATGAAAGGAAAAATGTCTGAAATGCCTATATAAAACCTTATTGCAAATCTACCTTTTGCTTATATTCACATAATTAGCTAAACAAAGAAAGTACAAACCAGTAGGAAAATAAATAAAGAAGCCTATAAAGACATCTAGCATACAAACTTGGTGCGTTACAAGTAGAGAAGCCAAGAGTAAGAAAGTTCCCTAAATTGACGAACTAATATCGAGCAGCTACCTATTCGGCTATTCCCTACAAATCTGTGTGACGAACTGACGACAGTTGTCTTTGTGAGACTACGACTGTCTGGACTCCCGTCGGCCATCGCTTGTGTGTGGAAGTAGAGAAAGAGCTCCCGTCGGCTGTCGACTGTGTGACTGTGTGGCAGTAGAGAATGTCCCTGTGGACGGAGAGATCAGCGATGGAGTTGAGAGTCTGAGGCTCTGAGATGAGAGCCTGAGAGGTTGAGAGAGAGAGAGAGAGAGAGAGAGAGAGAGCTAGAGCCTAGAGAGGCGCCGCGTCGCTGTGGAATTACGACAAGAAAGAGAGAGTGAGAGAGGCCTCAGAGGCGCCGCTGTAGAAATTAGGGAAAGAAAAAGAGAGAGTGGTATCTAGGGTGTAAATCGCGAGAGAGGCGCAACTGTGGAGCTGTGGTTTTTATGGGGTGTAACAGAGGGATGAGATTAAGTGAAATATTAATCGACAGTCCAGATTAGTTGGGTATGGTATCGGTACCTATCCGAATCGAGCTGGCCAGAGCGTTAGCGAGTCACGAGTCACAAATTTTTTGTGCACCCCTATTTCTAAAGTGTTTTTATAATTTTCGTAGTCTGTTGTAATTATTATTCATGTTAATTAATTTATTACTATATTTGGCTTTTCTCTTTTTTGAGAAAAAGCATTTGGCTTCGTTATTATGCATGTTAATCGGTATTGAATTTGATATGAAATATGATATCCGTGGAACTTTTTTTTTTCAAAATATAGTACTCCACTCAGATTGTTTTCTTAATTGAGAAATTAATGTAATTCTAAAATAAAAAGACGATAGCACAATCCTTTTGGGCTGAGGCTATAATAGTGATTTGTATTGATGAACAAAATTAGTACACTTAATCTTAGTCATTGTAGGATGAGAACAAAGACATCAATGGTTGAATTTTGATCTGAAAAATTAATCATCTAATTTAAAACTGTTGACAAATCAGAATGCCTTTGTGCTTAATATAGGATAATTGATGTGTCACAACTCACAAAGTAATAAGGATTCATTTGGCAACTCAATTTTCGATTGAAATACCAGAATAGAAGGCTATTCCGGCAACTAAGAGTGCCAAACACAGAAATGAGAAGTTGGAATAGCGAATAGAAGAGCTCTTCGATATACCACAATATTGGAGAAATACAGGAATAGACGATCTCGTATGCACTGATACAGAAAGTCTAATTCTACTTTTATCCTCAGCGAGAATTTTTTATTTTTCTTTCTTCTTTCTCTATCCCGACTCCCAAGCCCTATCCCGTACTGAACTCATATCTTCTGTCACGCGGTACATGCAACACAAAAGTTTTGAACCGTTCAATATGCTTTGAGCTTCGTGTTGATCAAACTTATAAAATCCAATCTCCTGAATCAAATCTAGGCCGGTCATACCCTGTAGCACAACAAATCTGGACCGTCCACTGTGTGTAGAAGATCCGAACCCGTCTCGTACTCCTCTTTCTTTCTCTCTTCTCCTTCCCTCCGGTTTTCCCTTTATAAGCTGATGGTAACAACTCATCAAAAATCGACTTCAAAATAGAACTTTTCTCCTCCTGTCGATTCGTTTGACACCCAACATGAACACATCTGGTATGTTTCTTCCTATTCTAATCTGAGAAACTGATTCAGAGCATAATAAAGGACTCAAAGGAAAACAAAACATAGAGCAATAACATAAGTTAGTTACAAGTTAGTTAGGCTGTTAGCAAGACTGTTAGTGAGTCTGTTAGACAAGTGTAGTGAACTCTATAAATACAAGTGTAATGAACGATTGTACAATTGAGCAAATTATAATGAAAGAATTTATCTTTCTCTTTTCTCTCTGCATCCTCTCATCCTTGTTTCCTTATATGGTATCAGAGCTCAACACTGATCTCTAATGGCGAATAACTCCACAGATTCACCAAAAACTCCAATCTCAAATCTCAGATCACGCCTCTTCTACATGGATATAGCATGTTCAAATTTGTAGAGAGCAATCAAACACCTGATATTTCTATCTCCATTGATGGATCTATCAAGCCAAATCCAACTTACATCGCGTGGCACACACAAGATCAAATGATTCTGGGATGGCTTCGATCGTCATTATCAAAGGCATTGCTTGCGCAAGTGGTCTCATGTATCACTACCTATGATCTGTGGACAACATTGCACATATTGTTCTCTGCTACATCTCGAGCTCGACTTGCAGAGCTTCGTCGAAGACTTCAAACTACAACAAAAGGGGGATCTAGCTGCTCAGAATACCTTCAAACAATGAGAGCCATTGCTGATGAACTAGCATTCATTGGATCTCCCGTTTCTGAGGAAGATCTAGTGATGACTATTCTAGGAGGACTCGGATCTAAGTTCAACTCCTTTGTCGTGGCTGCAACCATCATTTCCAGACAAGAAAACTCTCTCTCAGATCTACATTCTCTACTGCTCAGTAATGAGAGTCTCCTTCGAGATCAAATGATCAGCTCAGTTAATCTCTCTTCTCAAGAAGCAAATGCCTTTCTCTCATTTGATCAGCTCAGTTAATCTCTCATTTGATCTCCCGTTTCTGAGGAAGATCTAGTGATGACTATTCTAGGAGGACTCGGATCTAAGTTCAACTCCTTTGTCGTGGCTGCAACCATCATTTCCAGACAAGAAAACTCTCTCTCAGATCTACATTCTCTACTGCTCAGTAATGAGAGTCTCCTTCGAGATCAAATGATCAGCTCAGTTAATCTCTCTTCTCAAGAAGCAAATGCCTTTCTGGTTTCAAATTCAAGATTCGATAACAAGAAAAGTTTCAATCAAAAGGCTATTCAAAACAATTACAAACATAGGCCAACTTATTATGGTCCAAGACCAAATGCTCACAGTGACCAATCATTTCCTGCTGCTCAGAACAATTCATACCAGGATAGGGGTGCTAACTCAAAGAATCAGAACACCAACATGTATCAAGGTCACTGTCAAATCTGTGCAAAGAAAGGTCATTCAGCCAAGACCTGTCGTTGGAGGTATGATGGTGCTTCTTCTAATCAAGGAAATCAAGCTCAAGCCTTTCTTTCACAACAAGGATCAGAAAATCAACAATCAAACAACCCGCCTCCAAATGAGGTACATACAATTGCTCCAACAGAATGGTACCTTGACTCAGGTGCTTCACACCATGTCACTGGTGATCTGAACAACCTCTCCTCCTTCTTGGCTTACAATGGATCCAACAATCTCACCATTGGTGATGGTTTTGGTATGACTATTCTCAACATTGGTCATTCTACTCTCAAACTTAGGAATGGTTACTTGTTTTTGAGAGATATACTACATGTTCGAGCCTTTACAAAGAACTTGTTAAGTTTATCTAAGCTGGTACAAGATAATTCACTACTTAGTGAATTTTCTTCTCAATCTCGTGTCATCAAGACCGCCACACCTCAAGCACTCTACTTCAAGCTAAACATCACCATGGATTGTACTCTCTTCTTCTTCCACATTCATCTGTCTCACTTCATTCTCCATAAGCATACATTGGAGTTCGAACCTCAGCAGATCTCTGGCATGCAAGGCTCGATTACCCCTCCTCTTCTACTACCTTGTTGGTTTTACAATCAAATAAATTGCCTTGTACCTCCTCAAAATTGTCTCTGTGTCATAATTGTTGTTTAGCAAAGAGTCATAGGCTGCCTTTTCCATCTAGCACATCTTGTACAACAGCTCCCTTAGAGTTGATTCACATGGATGTATGGGGTCCTGCACCTCTTGTTTCAAATAATGGATACAAATATTACCTTGTAATAGTAGATGATTTTACAAGATATACATGGATATTATTTTTGCATTCTAAGGATGAAGTTCAGCATGTGTTTTCAAGTTTTAAAGCTCAAACTGAGAACCTTTTAGGAACATCAATCAAAACAATTTGTACCGATGGAGGTACATAATTTAAACCCTTGCAACGGCTCTTTCCTCAAATGGTTTATCAGACGACATGCCCCTACACACCACAACAAAATGGGGTAGCTGAAAGGAAGCATCGGCACATTGTCGAACTATCCTTAGCTGTTATTCAACATGCTGCCATCCCTGTTGCATTCTGGGATGAAATTTTTGGGAGCATAGTCTTTCTCATCAATAGATTACCATCCTCAAACTCATCTACTGTACCATTTACCAAACTATTCAACAAAACACCTGATTACACTGCTCTTCGGGTACTTGGATGCTTGTGTTTCCCTCTAACCAAGCCTTACAACAACAACAAACTACAACCACGGTCTCTACCTTGTGTGTTCATTGGGTATGACTCAAATCATAAAGGGTACCGATGCCTTCACTTACCAACAAACCGAATCTATGTCTCAAGACATGTGATGTTTGATGAAACAAAATTCCCTTTTCAAACAAAACAGTCTTCAGAAGAAAACTCAAATCAATTACCAGGTTCAACCTTACCAATTTGGGGAATAAACTCATTTCAAACCATGGCTAGTTCCTCTGGTACCGATATGGTACAAAATAGAAGTCAAATTCAACAAAAGAGCCCCATTCAAGAAACCAATTCTGCCAATCACAACTCAAGTGATTCTAATCAAAACCAATTTGAAGATTACAGCATGCTCCCTTCAGAAGTTAGTTCTCAAGATCAACTTGATTCAGTAGAGGACTTATTGACAAACAATGACACTGAACCACACTTTACAAATGTTCCTAGGCATTCAATGATTACAAGAGCTCGAGATAACACACTCAAACCTAAAATATTTTCAGACCATGTTGCTTAATTTACTACTACCACAGATGAAACTGAACCTTCTTTCCTTCAAGCTAACAAATCAGTTCACTAGAGACAGACAATGGCAAAGAAAATAGATGCTCTAGCTCTCAACAAAACTTGGATATTGGTTCCTCCACCTCCCTCATCTAACATTGTTGGTTGCAAATGGATGTACAAAATAAAACAACATGCCAATGGATCAATTGAGAGATACAAAGCTCGTTTAGTAGCAAAGGGGTATAACCAAGAAGAGGGAATCGATTACTTTGAAACCTTTAGTCCAGTTGTACGACCTACTACCATTCGAATAATTTTGTCCTTAGCACTCACTAAGGGATGGGCTTTGAGACAACTGGATGTACATAATGCTTTTTTGCATGGAGATTTGGAGGAAACGATTTACATGCAGCAACCCCCTGGATTCACTGATCCAAACTCTCCTAATCATGTGTGCAAGCTGTCTAAAGCCATCTATGGCCTTAAACAGTCACCTAGAGCGTGGTTCTACACCTTGACAACAACTCTAGTACAACTTGACTTTGTTGGCTCCAAGTATGGTCCATCTCTTTTTGTGTTACACACCAAAGAGCACACTGCCATTATAATGGTGTATGTAGACGATATCATAATCACAGGGTCTTCCAACAAACACCTTCTTCGGATAATTCAAATGCTCCAAAATCGATTTGCTCTAAAAGATCTAGGACCATTACACTATTTTCTTGGAGTAGAAGTCAATACTAATCAGCAAGGAATTCATTTGTCTGAAAGCAAATACATCAGAGAGCTATTAACCAAGACAAACATGGGTTCAGCTAAACCATGTCCCTCTCCCATGGTACCCAACTTATCCCTCTCTAAACATGAAGGTGAACCTATGCATGATCCACATCTATATCGAACAGTAGTAGGTTCTCTCCAATACGCAACAATCACAAGGCCAGACATCGCTTTTGCAGTTAATAAAGTGGCACAATTTATGCACAAACCAACCACAACACACTGGGCAGCTGTGAAGCGTATTTTACGATACTTAACTGGCTCTGCATCACATGGTCTTCGAATTACACCATCTACTATGACACTCCATGCCTATTCAGACGCAGACTGAGCTGGCTGCCCTGACGATCGTAGATCCACCTCAGCCTATTGCATCTACCTAGGCAACAATCTGATCTCCTGGAGCTCAAAGAAACAGCATACTGTCTCTCGGTCCAGTCCAGTATTTGTTTAATTTACTGGAGCGTCAATATTTGTTAAATGAGAACATAATTATGGTTTTAAGCTACTTTCGAATAAATGTAGTTGCAAATAATGGTGAACTATCAGACGTGGGTAATTTCTACTTCTTATCACATTCTAATTTTTTAGTATAATCTATCATTTATTATTTCAACTTGACTTCTTGCCAAAAATATATTTGTTCTCAAGATCTATAAATTCTTTTCAGAGAGAGACAAAATGACGCAGATTTTTAAATATACATAATTATTTTACAAAATTTTTTGACAAATCGTAAAAATACACATAGTTATTTTGCAAATTTTTTTTTTTCCAAAGAAAACGCTTGCCCCATGACTTAAGGTGCATCCTCCCCTGTTCACTCTTTCGAATATTCAATAATATCACTCTTCTATTAATGCCATGCTTTCATCATTCTTTCAAAATCACACTATTTTCTTCTATTGAAATTGCACTTTTCTAGCGATTTGCCGAACAATCCTGAGTTTGTAAATCCCTCGTAATATGATCTCATATATTCGAATTGCACTATTCACCTGAGGAATTTTTTCACAAATACTAAATATTTAACGAACTTTCAAGATAACTTCAAATCAAAAAATGAAAAATTCGCTTTTGCTGCCAACTATGACACGCGGAACCACAACAAGAGAATAAGAAACAGCCCCTAATTGAATCCCGTCCGTGCAACTTCGATCTGATGGTTGAAAATAGCAAAACTTTCACAACAGATGGAGACGGGAGATCCCTCACCTCGGGAACCGTATCCTCTGCACTTTTTTATGGGGCTCTTTGCATCAATTAATTTGGACTATTCGATTAGATTTGGACGGCAGATTGTCAATTACATGATCAGAAGAGTTTTTGTATAAAATCATATCCGTTCAAATCTAATCCAACACTGCAGATTAACAAATGCCAAGAACGCTCATGCTTCCTCTTTTACAAGGAAAAAAAGGATAGAAGAAACAAAATAGGATTTTGAATCGGGCTCTAAAAGCCCTAAGCGGCTAAGCCCTAGTTCCTCTCTCCCTCTCTCTTTCCCAACTCGAGTGCAAGACATGAGCGCCGTAACAGGAAGCATAGTCTCCTCAAAAAGCATTTCTATTTCCCGTGCGGCGCGTAGGCTTCATCAGTTCGTCGAGTCCGATACGGGAGCGAGGCCTCACACTGCCGCCTATCTCCGTCGCGCCGTCGCCGCCTTCGACGATCTCATCGAATTCCACAGAGAAATCGAGCGTGGAGACGAGGATGGTGGAAATGAAGAAGTTGAGGAGAGGAAGGAGGAAAGTACGATGGGAGAAGTAGAAGATGGAGATTCAGCGACCGAGATGAAGAAAAAGAAGAAGAAGAAGAAGAAGAGAAAGAGAGAGAAGGTGGATGAGAGATCCGTTATGGACTCGAGTAAAGATAAAATTGAAGGCTTGGATGAATTAGAGAAGGAATATAACTTAGATAGAGGAAATGGGATGTCGGTTAGTGAAGATGATTCGGGTAGAAAGAAGAAAAAGAGACAAAGGGGTGATAAATAGAAATATATTGAGGAAAATTGAAGTTAGCTGAGAGCTTGTAGCAATTTTTGTTGGATTTAAGTTATTTGAGCAAATGGTATTGTACTGTTTTGGTTCTGAGAATTGAATTATTGGTGAATGGTGATTGGTGAGGTCATTATTCATAACAACTAATTGATTGTAATATCTTTTTGAAGTAGAATTAAACTGACATTAATATGGTTTTAGTCAGTAATAGAATATTTACTTTATCCCTTCTTTTCGTAGGCTATACTAATTAAAAAATTTAGGAGCTTTTGGTACAACAAGTTTTGGTACAAGTTTCTTAAGAAATTAGATGGAAGATAGTCATTCAGAAGAAACTCTCTTCTGTTTAATTCTACTTTTGTTTGGTAAAAATAATTAAAAAGAAGAGAAGAACGCGATACCAAACACACCCACAGTGTATTTTGTATTTCTTTTTGCTTTCCCCTGCTCAATTGCTATTGCTATTGCTATTGCAGGTACTATTTGAGCCTTTAGAGTCGGAGACGTGCAGAGTTTGTGTACCATGGTTTAGCCTTTTAGATGATTTTAATTGTTCATTTATTTTCAGTGTGGTACTTGTGCTTGTTACTTGAAACAGATTTCTCATATTTTGTATCTGTGGATTGTCCTTATTAAAACAAAACTTATATTGCACTTTCTAGATGAGATTGTTGGTATTGCAATACGGTTCTGTCTGCGCCTCTTGAAAAAAAAATGTATGCGCGTAACAATGAAAAAAGAAAAAAAAAAAAACTGTACCGGGCATGGAATACAAACTTGAAGCAAATTGGGATCCATTAGATTGTTAACCTTCACGTCTTTCGGTATGCATAAACCCCGGCCAGGTACTGTTGTGCCACCAATACTCATCAAATCTCAGAAACCTGATGGTCTGATACCTGCCATTACTTTCGTGTTTCGATTCTCTGGTGCGCTGCAGGGCTGATGGATGGGTGGGCATACTGCACAATCAGAACACATTACAGTCAACATCTCGTCCTCTTTTTCTCTTGTGAAAGACTTCTGCAGCCTCCAAATCTTTTCTGATTTCAGGAGTAAGAAATTTACTGTGCCATTTGAATAACCACTTAATATATATATAGATAGAAGTTGGCAAGTGCCTTGCATATTTATTTCATACAGGGAAATAGCAGAATAAGTACTTGCTAGACTCCATGCCACCTTTATATAGATAATTTGACAATAGCTGACATAAAATACGCCAACATCATGGTGAACCAATGAAAAGTGGAAAGAAAACCAATATATTTTTGTTATCTTCATGTCAGATTAACTCTATAATGACTCAGTTTCTACATACAAGATTCATAAACTAAATAAACTATTGTTGATAATTCCTTATTTGTTCAACAATGGTAATCAAGAAGTCGCTTCCACCACTATAGTATCCTGTGCTCAGATGACCTTCAGTTCCTTCAGCCAAGCAGTGTGAAGTGGGCATGGATCAAGTTTCCCTTGTGCAATGGCCTTCTCTGTCAGAGAGTAGAACCATCCATTTCTCCACTTGAACTGTACAATAATATTGTCCGTCACATTCAGTGCAGAAGTATGTAAATAATGAATATTAACATCATGGGAAGTTGCTGTGCACTTGCAAAATCTCAAAATATACCCAGTTAATACCATAACAAACAAAATCATATATATCCACCAGAGATAATGTAACTTATCCATCCAGATCAGCTATTGGCTAGTACAACTCCAAATTCAACTGCATAGCACTGAAACATGTGTTTCAGAAGAGCACAGATACTGATACCATTACACTTTCGAAAACTATCCTGACACTGAAACATTCAGCTCAGGTTGATCATTCTAATATCAACTATGGTTCCCCAGGCCTATAATGTACCCTCAGACTCAACACAGCACTCAGAGGAAAAATGCAGAAAAAGATAATAATAATTGCGCACTAGGCTTGGTCTTGTGCACTATTTAAGGGATTCAGCAAAAAATTAATATATCAGTTTTATTGCTCATTTTAAAATCACCTGGTAGGTAGCCTTTCAAAGTTCCTTATATAACACTCTGAATTTTAGAATCTCTTAACATTTCACAAAATTATGTCACAGCATCCTTTTCACTATCAGAACAACAACTGTTATGCATTAAACCTTTTACTATATCTCGTTTGCATTTATTCATATCTGAATCTTATCTATATTCATCACCTTTATCCAACAAAAAGATATGGGTAATGAATATATTTTACTTGTAGACACCTACTGACTTCAAACTAAAGTCTTCCTTGTATAGCCGTAGAAAAACCCAAAAAATATATATAGCATTGTTTATGGTTCACTAAAGAGATAAAAACTTAGCGAAGAAGATAGATTTAGCATTACTTCTGCAAAAGTGTTAGAAACAGTGAAGCTTAGCTTCTTGCATTTATAGGGTATATGACACATTCTTCTTCATGGCAGCATAAAGCAGCTGGTAGTGTAACTTCTTTTAAAAGGGTGTTAAAAATGGAACCTCTTTTACAGCAGTAGGGAAGTGAGCAACAGCTCGAGAGTAAGCACACAGCCTCTCTTCTATGCCTTCATCAAATGTAAGTCCTTTTTCTGCAGCTGCAGCTGCAGCCAGTTCTGCTATTAGACTTGCAACCTGGAGAAGAAAACAGATATATGAAATATTCTAGAAATCAAGGGAATAGAAGTCGAATAAATTACATAGTAGCTCACACTGTCAAGTATCATTTATTTCAATTTAGTGCTAGTTCATAGGATCCCAGTTGCCCCATAAATGTTGCAATATAACATGTAAATTAGTCCTTCCATAACATGTGCCTCAACACTTTGTAGTTCCTTCAACGAAACAAAAACATATGTAGTTCCTTCAATGAAACAAAATATGTTTTATTGATATCATCTCAGATTAAGACAAAGCAAGATCACAGAGTTTAAGGACTAAAAAGTCTAAAATACAAAATTATGACCTGTGGGTCCAACATGGGGAAATATAGTATCCAGTAATGTTTGATTTGCACACAAAATGAAGCTGCACAGTGGTTACCTCAGACCTGTACTCTTTTTCGACTGCACCCACGGTTGCACCAGGATGGCGGGCCCCCACCAGCATGAACGCCGCAATCCATATCAATTTCTCAAGCATTTGCTTTTGAAATGCTTCCTTATCAAGCACCTAAATCCGTATTACAGTACAATATAGAGCCATCAAAGAGGGTACATATCATATTAATTATTGTATAAACTGGTATTAATTTTGATTAATGTAGATGATGATAGTATCCCTGTCTGTGCAAATTGCCAAGTAGTTTAAGTCAGGAGGAACTGGATATACACCTCATATCCAGACCCCAGAGGTCATGGTTCAAGGCTTCAGCCCCCCATTTGTATAAATATGAAGGTGGTACTTGTGAGTAGTGTTCTAAATTCGTGCCGTTCCGTGCCGTGTCAAACACGGCTTGGCACGGCACGACATGACACGCATATTATTTTTACCGCGCCGTGCCGTGTCAAAAATTGGAAGGGATCGACACAACACAGTTAAGACACGACACATTTAGGCACGCCGTGCCTAACATAGTCGTGTCTTAACCATTTCGTGCCTAAACGTACCGTGTTTGTTCGTGTCGTGTTGCTTCACTTCGGCACGATATAACTTATTCGTGTAAATCGTGCCGAAAATAAAAAAAATCCAAAATATAAGAAAAAAAATTCAAAGTCGAAATTTATCTATTTTAATGGGTGCACACTTTTGGAGACTACCACTCCCCAATTCCCCATGAGCGGGCCCATGTCAATCCTACTAATTAATTTCAAAGTTGACCCCCCGGCCCCCCAGACCCCCATTACCGCTGCCGGCTGGTTCAAAAAATTCAAAAAGAAAATGAATTTTCGTGGCTAATTGTGCCTACCCGTGCATACTCGTGCCTATCTGTTCCTAGCGTGCCTAGTCGTGCCAAATGTGTCGTGTCTAGTTGTGTTCTTGTGTCGTGCCGTGTCGTGCATCTCCTCGTAAACGTGTCGTGTCGTGCCCTACAGTAGGAAACTCGAGCACGACACGCTTAAGACACGGCACGTGAACAATACCATGTCATGTCTTGTGCCGTGTCTTTATCATGCCGTGTTTGGCCACGGTGGCACGGTTTTGAGAACTCTACTTGTGAGCCATCCCAATTATTTATTTATGTTTTTGTTAAAAAAGATTGTGACCATATGTATTCCAACTCTTGGAGCTTTTGGCATCCAATTTCAGAGCCTATTCCAACAGGTATTTTGATTAAAGGACTTCCAAGATAAAACTTGTTTTAAAATTTTTTTTCCTCAAAAGTACAATGTCCACATTGCTCAAAACCTTCAATATTCAAATCTTCCTTATTAAAAGTTTAAAGTGGACAACAACAACAACAAAGCCTTTGTTCCCAAATAAATTGGGGTAGGCTAGAAATGAAACCCAATCTAAAATGAAAATCAATATAATAATAGTAAAATAATAATAAAAATGATAATAATAATGCTAATAATAATAATAATAATAATACACTATTCTACCAATCATAGAAATAATTTTGTTGATGAAGAAACAGAAAAGGTATTTCCCTTTAAAATAGCTCTTTCAACAAAAATAAGAAATTGAAAACAATGCAACCATACTGAAGCACAAAGATGTGTTGGAGCCACCAGCACATCTTAAATAATTAAAGAATAGGTATTTTAGACCCAGAACTGCATTTTATAGTTTTCAGTTTTGTAACATCCAGAATACCTGATATAAAGAAAATAAAAAGAAAAGCTTAATACAGAGCCAGATTGAGATTGGCCAAAATTTATGTGGGGATACCGGGAAGAGAAAAGCTTTGCTTATCCCAATTTTACCTTACAAGAAAGGCCACCATTGTGGAGGCGAGTGGCCACAGCTGGGGCCCACTTGCCGAACGCTGCTGTCAGACCCTCAGGATTTGTGTCAGTCTTCCCATCCACAGGTGGTTCACCAAGTTTCGACACAGCGAAATAGGCCAAAACTTGATTAGCATCCACCAAACCCTTGCTTTCGAACCATGGTTCCATCATACCATTCTGGAAAAATACCAAGTCTGTTCTATTGTTAACTTTTAGGTTGAATGTGTACAGTTCGTGAAAATGCACTAGTAAAAATCAAACCTCAACTGTTACTTTCCATAATTAGAGCAGACATATAAACACACAATCATCCCACTCAAGAAAAAAAAAATTACAATACTAATTATTTGGTTGGATAGTGCAGTTGCAGAAAACCAATTTTCATGCACACCCAAGATATATTTTAAAAACCTTAAAGAATCTAGGGTAAATAGGTACCTAACAGTTAGATAACCACGAGATTATCTCATTAATTGAGTGGCCTGTTTGGTCGAACTGCTAGTAGCTATAAAATTGGTATCACCATGTACCATTTACTCTCATGGAAGGAAAAGAAACACCAAGTATAGAGATTTGTACCGCTCCAGCGTGATTGAGGAGTGGCATCAAGAACAGCATCCAGATCATCATTCCTGGTACATACCAGTATTGGTCCAGTCGGTTCGGCCGGTACCGATTGACCTCGACCGACGAGCACATCTCCGCCCGATCCCAATGACATCAGCATGCGCCCAACGCGACCACCTCCAACGATCACCGCCGGAGCAACGGCGGAGGAGGTTGTGGAAGGTGAGGTCGTTGTAGCATCTGACGACATGGTAGCACTGACAACAATCCTACGAGGATACCTTCTAGAAGAGTATCGAAGGAGAGAGAGAGGAGAGGCAGAGAAGGCAAGTGAGGTCGTGGCTGCCATTGGTTAAGTGTGTGGGGACTGAGAGGTTAATGGTAATGGAGGGAGGTCAGATGATTTACGGCGTTATGTAACGGAGAACGTTAAATCACAGCCACCCATTTTTTGTGGGGTTTCGTTGATCGTTATCTCAGCTCAATTTTTAGCTTACTGGTTACTACTAATAAAGCAGGATTATGTTTCACTTGTAACTGCGAGTGACATGTATAATAATACATTTATCTAATATAATTAATATGTATAAAATAAAATTGAATATAAATACTGACAAATGCATAATAATATAAATAACTTGCATAATAATATAATTAATATGCACAATTCAAGTTAATTAAGCTCTTATGCACATTATTTGAACTGTTATGCATGTTATTAAATGTACAATAACAAAATTGCATAATAATCAAAATAACATGCATAATAATAAAACAATTTTTCGTCAGAACTCAACTGAACACGTTCAGTTTGGTATCAATAATGGAATCGATGACATTTTACTTTCGTTACAGCATCTTAAGATAAGAAAATTAATGACCAACGCAAGATACTCTAAGAATTAAGAAAGACCCAGATTTGCAATATGACGAGCTAGGGTATTCACTATCTTTTGGAACATGAACAGACTGAAATTTTTGCATATCTCGCCTGAACTGGTACGCCTGCCAGTCAACATTGTTGCATATCTCGCCTGAACTGGTACGCCTGCCAGTCAACATTGTTGCATATCTCGCCTGAACTGGTACGCCTACCAGTCAACTTTAAAAGGTCATAAGTATCATCAATTTTATTATTTTAAAATATCATCAGATTTAGAAGTTCACAAGAGTCATCAATTTTTAAGAGTTCACAGAATCATCAATTAGATTTCGTACGTTGCAACCTTCTGACATAATTCGCTTTTTTTTTTTAATGTTACAATTCTACTAGTACCGGTTCTATCATGGTAGTGCATATAGTTTCTATCAACATTATTAAAACTGCAAGTCTAATACAAAAGATAGCTGACCAAGCTTCTTTGAAAAAAGAGACAGCTTTAATCTCTACAAAAGAAATACATGTAGAGTACTTAACTCGAATTCGTTTTTAACAAGCACAGCATCCTGTTTTAGTGGGCCTTTAGCTTGTTGTTCCCTAAAATTTATTTGGAACTTAATAGTTTGCACCATTGCATTATATACATCTACAAATATTTTTACTTAACATAATCTGCCATGACATATAGAAATTTAAGTTAGATAAGTAAAATTATAGTAGTCACTATTCAGAATAGAGAATGCATAAAATTATGGTTTTTACCAGCAGTTAAATCAATAAAGAGTATAAATAGATACCTGACAGTTTGTCCTACAATAACAAATAAATAGATCACTCAAATTTAAAATGTTAACAATCGAATCTAGTTACAGATTATTTGCCTAAAACAGCTTTGCATTTGCAATTAGCAGCCATTATTAACCATAGGCTAGACATCAAATAGAAATACAGAATGAAACAATGCCTCCCAGTAATACATTGAAGCAAAATCAGTTCACTACAAGGGTTGGAAATTGCAAAAAATACATGTATACTCAATTATAGAAGAATCAACAAAAATATATAACCGATCCAAAAGAAATGATACCTAGCTCCACATTTTAGAAGTAATCTGTTTCAATTCTACAAAAATTTCAATTTTCCATTTCCTAAAGCCGATTTGGCTTCACAAGTGGTTCTCTCAGTGCCAGATAAGCCCGAGCAGCTGTTACTAGTACCCAGAGTGACTGCAAAATAGAGGTAGACAGTGCATAAAAATGCCAAAACCACAAGCATTGTCAGGAGAAACCGGTGTCTTTCTAGGAGAGCTGCCCAAGTGTCATCCCGGCCTGAAGATTGTTTTTTTGGTGGTGATGTGAAAAAAGTGTTTTGGTTTCTCCTGTGGGGTGATGAGAGTGAATCAAGCACCATATTTTAATCTGTACAACAGAATAAAATCCTTATTAGCTCAAAGAGTAGTAATGACAAACTACAATAAATGCAGATATTCTCTTCCTCCTTAAAGATTTCTTTTTTCATTTTTTCTCTACCAGCATTTGTTCCACTGTACTGATTTTCCACCATAACAATTATGTGTCAGCTCAATACTGATACCTTCATTAGTTCATTAAAATTCTATCATTATCTTTTCTTTACCAAGAAATAAATTTTCTTGGCTCAATTGTGTTTAACTGTTAGTATATAATATATGGAGTTGATACAGATGTCAGATGTGGTTAACCCTGTTGGGGGACATGCAGTATGGTAATTGAGGATGAGAGCATTACATTTTTTTCCAGCAATACTAGAGAGACCACCAGAAACAAGCAAGATTGAGAAATAAAATATATACTAAAAACAATTACATTATAAATTAGGTCATGTCCATGCCTTAAAGGCTTACTTATGCCACACTTTCTGTGTGAAATACCAGAATACATATCACATGAACCAGTCAGTGAGTGTGACAGTGGTGTGAAAACAAAATGAGCATATTTATTTTCTGAAATTTAAAATAATAAATGATACAAAATAAAAATAATTGAAAGAATATAATGTTCTGTTCAAACTTCTGCAAATACATTTCGCAAATGTAAGTACGAAATCCATTTGAATCACTTGAGAATCGTGAAATCAGGCACTCATGAACTCCATCACTTTTCAGTTGTCTGATTCTAATAATTTATATTAATAGGGGCTGATTTGAAATTTACAACAAGCATTCCTCTAAAAATGAGAAATACTTTCCAGATACTCAGATCTAGCATCAAACCCAACCATTGGGACCAATAGTCCCTCCATTGAGAAATACTTTCCAGACACTCCATTGTTGCGTTGTTAACTTGCTACGATGGTTTCCAAAATCAATCTATTATCCATCCGATAACTGAAGGATTTTCCAAACCAATTGCCAAAGATTTTTAGGAAAAAAATATGCTTGAATTGAAGAAACTCACCTAATGTCGGAGTTTTGCCAAATCTTGTTTCTCGAATCTTCAGATTTGATACCGATTCTTCAATTGCAGTGGCAGAGGTGGATCTGATCGATTGAAGATGGAGAGAAGTATTGGGGATAGCGTAATGCCGTAATGTGTGTATGTATGTGCTTTCGTTAATTAAGGAGAAAGCGATGGATTTGATCGATGGATGTCGCGTTCGAATAAAGAAGCGACGAATCTGGAGAGAGCGCGAGAGAGCGAGAGGACCCAGCAATTAATTATAAAACGCGGCATATACTATTACAGATTCTCTGTGGCACATGCAAGAAGCTTAATGTATCTTTGTTCACTGATAGAGAGTTCATTGTCGCTTAAACAGACGTGGGGTCATTAAGTCATAATACAATTACACATACGTTGTTTTTGTATGCTCCACTGGGAATCTCGATAGGCTTTTGTTGATTTGTTCAGGGGAGGTATAATGCCACTTCTTTATTGCTGGTTGTTTTGGTTGGTAGTGCTAGTTTTGCTAACATTGTTTTTACGCATACAAGGATTGCCTTTGTTTTTACGGTTTATAACATTGTTTTCAGAAAAAAAAAGTTGGATACTTAAAAAAAATGGATGTCGCGTTCGAATAAATGATTGTGTTCAAAATTATTATTCCAATTTTTATTTTATTGTGTATAATTCAATTATATATATGTAGAGTATGGTCTGTATCCTGCATTTAGTGATGCGTACTCGTCTAACACATAATCAGAGTATGACTAACGTGAAAACGTTTGTATTTGGACGAAATATAAAAGTTTCACATTAGTCAATTTTTTGTGATCAAAATTTAAATTTCAGTTGTTCAATAAATTTTCATATCAAAATATTGTAGGACGTCAAATTTTAAAGTACAAACGACTGATGCGAACTGTTGAAAATATAGTCCATACTAAAATTAGTACGTAGAGACTAAATATTCATTTTTAGAAATATTTTACTATGTCACCGGATGGATGAAAAATTAATTGATCTAATGATTTATAGACCTCTCAAATTAATAAATTTTTAATCCAAGTGATAAAATAATAAATTTTTTAATATTTTTATCAAATGAATGAAAAATTCATTGATCTAATGATTTATAGATCTTTCCACCGATAAATCGATAAAATAGTAAAAAAAAATCTAAAAAATGGAAATTTTGATTCCTACGTAGATTTTTATTTGAATAATATTTTTAATAGTTCGAATCAACTATTTTTATTTTGAAATTGGATATATGAATCACGAACACAAACTCTATCATGTTTGCACATGCACTATAACTTCACTCTAGTCTCTAAAGATTAATATAGAATGCTTCAGTTTTTGTCTCCATTTTTCTCAGCGTCTTGATAAAAAAGGCTCGTAAAAGTGACATCGAGAGCCCATTAAAAACACTGTGTCAGAGGCCCAAATATTATATGGATTGAGCACAACCCTACCTTTGATCTGCCACATAATGGGCCTTTAAAGGCCTAACCAGAAGTTCAATTTAGGAAGAAATTCCACTTGTCAATTGAAGTTCTATTTGAGCAATTTTTTTTTTATTTTACTATTTTAGCAACTTGCAAAGTAGTATAAAAACCAAGTACATTTTAGCAAGCTTCATGCGACAACTGATTCAGTGTCAACATGAATACATGATGCCATGATGGTAAAATTTTGTGCTGATTTAGTTAGCTTTCTTGTAGAAAAATGTTGTATTTACCAATGACTCTGAAGTATAAAACTTCTATAGTATAATAATTAATATAGTTTCTTCTTCTTCTTCTTCTTTATATTTTTACATAGTTGAGACATGTCACACGTTTTTCATTAATTGAATCACTTTAACAAAGTGTGCCTCGCTAGTTTCACAAGTTAATGTGTCCTTTTGGCAGGTGACACTTTACTATAACCCTGTCCTAAGTAAGACTTTTCTCGATTACTTAGGCTAAGCCTGTTTTTCTAAAAAAAGAAGAAGACTTTTTTCGACTATAATAAAATTATATTATTAAAGATTCCTTCAAACCTTGACACTCAAAATTATTTCCTAACAATTTTTAAGATGTCAATTCTTTGGTTTTTCATTAAAGAATTTGTTGAAATTTGAATCCACAATTTTAGCGATATTCAATCAGAACCAGATTCAGGATTTTCGTCAGGAAGTTTTAAGATTTACTAGTTTTTTCAGAAGGATCGAAATGATGCTTATTCTTAACAAAAACTTATTTTATATGATCATTTGTACAAAAATATTTCAAATATATGACTATTTTTAGAAAAAAATCTAAATATGATTTTTTTGAAAAAAATACCGCTCCGCCACCTGTACCCAACAATATCACTGATCAAGTGACTATTGATATCGGATGCCACACAATTATAAAAGAATTAATTGATTAACACATTAATACTGTGCAATGATGTAACATGTGTGGTACAACATGAATTTACACTTTGTCAACCTAGGCACATGTATGTATTGGTGGATCTACAATGACACGTTGACACTTCTAACATGTTTTTTGGCGTTGAGTGCGGATGCCGCACTGCCACAAAAAAAATGCCAGCGGTTAAAAATCGCATTTTTCAATAGTTGCTGAATCGTATAAAAATCATTGACAACTGAATGTCGAAAAAAATAATAATTTAATAATTAAAATAAAATAATATTTATTTAGTAAATAATTATTGTCATAGAATATCTAAGACAACGTTTATTTAATAAATAATTATTGTCTTAGATCTCTATATATAAAAAAGTGTTTTATAATTACTAGCCCAAGATTCTGCTAGTCAACATATCATTTAAAATGTCACACACATTTCAAATTACAAACAAAATAAATAATACATGTATATTGTATATGACATGTCACATTACAATCTATGATCACAAGAATATAAAAAATAGCTAAATAGATGCAATTACTATCTTAGCACAGTAAATGATACTAATGCGGATCTCATGTTCGGTTCTTTACCAAGAAATTGAGTCCCTCTTTTGTAATATTGGACATACCTAACTTCAAACTCAGTTATGTGTAGGTGTTCAATTTTCTGGTAAAAATCTAACTAGAGATGCACTTTAAATTGCATCTTTTCAGCTAAGACATCAATTGCATCAAAATAGAAATGAAGCAGTTGACCTAGCCATAGAATTGTGGGCCTGGATTTTGTGAAGCTTTTTAAACAAATCGTGCATTCATGTCTAGAGTTGACTTCATTTGCACTCATTTTCTGTTCACAAGTGGTCCGTACGTTTTCTATGTACTAGGAACCATGCCATGCAATACCTCTCGCAATGAACCCCTGCATAAACACATAAATACAAACTCTTAGACAAATAACAAACAATTAGTAAATTTACAGTAAATGCAAAAAGAAAAGTAGAATAATTATTCTCTTTATCTTAAGGTATCATTTTTCACAGGAAGAATTCGATTTCTAACCTACACTTAACAATTCAACTCTAGGGGATCTAAGATTGGGTTGGTTGATTTTAAGTTGATTAAACACACATAATGATAAAGAGAACAATTAAAGATGTGTTTGGATAAGGAATTAGGATCTAGGGTTAATGGTTTCACCTTCCACTTGCATGTGATGAAAATGATCGATTGGTACAAATGTTGGTTGCTTGGATATTCCTAATCTAAATTATTGTTAAGGGTTGATTTCTCAAATTAACACCTTCTTTGGAGTATTGAGGCTTAAGACTACTCACCTATAAACTAGATCCAAGATAAGGACACATCGGGTTAGATCTAACAAATCGAACTACTTGACAATTACGCACCTATAATTCGATTTTACAATTTCTAACCAAATCCCCTAAGAAGCTAAGCTTTCTTTTCAGGCCTTCTTAGTGCTTAGGCACATTTTCCTGGTTCGAAATTTCAGTTCTCACTTTCACAAATTGAAGCAAAATCCTAAGATTAATATTAAAATAAGAGAACCAGTAAAACACAACAATCAATTCCAAATCAATTCATTAACGAGTAAGCATGTTTCAGGCTACACCATAATCATAGAGAGGTGATTAATCTCTTATGACTAGACCAAATACAAGAGATAAAGTCATTACAACAAGAGAAAGAGAATAAGAATGAAAAAACTGAGAAAATTCGGCTAATCGTGAACCTATCTCTCCACCTTTTCCTCCTAGCCAAGATCCGCTATATTCCCTCCCAAAGCTCTCTGAAGAAGATGACAAATCGAAAAGACAGAAGATAGATTTGGAAACCCGCCTAATTTTATATTTATCCTCTAAGTAGTTGCCTTTCGAACACATTTCTTGTGACCCACAAGGAATTCCTTGCGGCCGCAAGACCTTGTGAAAAATTGCCTCCTAAAAAGTTTTTAGAACTCCTAAACTCTTGAGAGTGCTTGCAGCCTGCAAGAAAATCTTGCGAGTCGCAAAGAATTACTTAGGCTTTTTCTTTGCTTCCAGAAGTTGCAGAACCCTGGCTCTTTTAGAGAATTTCTCGTGTCCCGCAAGGAAGTCCTTGCATTCGCAAGAATGCGTGCAAAGCGCCATTTGACAGCTTTCTGACAACTTGGCTCCACTGCCTTGCTTGAGGCCAGCAAGGAGTTTCTTGTGGGTCGCAAATAAGTGGTTTTTGTGCTTGTTCTGCTCTGCTGTTGCATGCTCCTATTTGGGTTCGTTTAGCTTCGATTCTCTTATGTTTGCATTCAAATACACAAATTAGATTGTTACACGAACTTGAATGATTTTGGTCCTAATTTAACCTACATACTAAAAGTATTGGCCAATATTGCACTACAACCCTACATTTCGGTATAAATAAATATGGTTCATCAAATTTCTCCATCTTGAACATTGCTTGTCCCCAAGCAAGTTCATGCTGACAATAGGACTGGTGCATGACTTTAGCCAAACTTATCTAAACTAAAGCAAACAATTCAAAGAAAAATGAGCAAAATTTGTGACTTTATAAGATTCAAAAGGTGTTCGGTTTCAAATTGGGCATAGTCAAGTTGGAATCAATAAGAATGTCTTTTGGTAGTCTTCTTCATCACACGGGAAAACAATTATATTTTAAAAAATAAAAAATTAAAATTAAAATTATAACATATATGACATGAAAAATTCTCAAAGAAACTAGTGATAAGTTATGCATATCTTTACCAAGTTTTTTGAAAAATCATTCGAAAATAGTAAACTACTTTTGTTCACGTCACAAGCGACATATTCAAAGAATCTACCCCACGACTCTGCTTTCCACTTTCCACTTTACCTCATGATGTTTTAAAAACACTAGAAATACTCGAAAAACGTGAAATCTTGAATCTTGCACAGAGAGAAAGTTCTCACTTGAAAGTGCACTCTTGAAACTGCCTCGTACTATATGTAGTTCATACGCCTGTGGAAAATTGTCCTAACACTTGTGAGGCTTAAAGTCACTTTATTTTAAATTTGTGTGTGTCGAGTATGTAATATAGTTGTCCTCGACAACGGCGCCAAAACATGATGCGATATTTGGTGTGTGATTAATTCTTCAAGTTTTAAAATCTTTTTTAATATCGGATTTGGTTTCAAGTGTACAATCTGTCGATGTGGTACTTAAGGTATCATTTTCTACAGAGACAATTCGATTCCTAACCTAAACATAACAATTCAATTCTAGGCGATCAAATATTGGGTTGGTTGATTTTAAGTTGATTAAACACGTAAAAAAAAAGAACAATTGAAATGTGTGTTTGGATCGGGAAGGATCTAGGATTAATCGATTCACCTTCCACTTGCTTGTGATGGAAATGATCGATTGGTACAATTGTTGGCAGTTATGGATATTAATAATCTAAATTGGTGTTAAGGGTTGATTTATCAAATTAACACCTTCCTTGGGGTAATTGAGGCTAAAGACTACTCAAGACCTAAACTATATCCAAGATAAGGAACACGCCGAGTTAGATCTAAGAAACTGAACTACTTGGCAATTACGCACCTATAACTCGATTTTATAATTTCTCAAATCTCCTAAGTCGCTAAGCTTTCTTTTTAGATATGCTTAGTGCTTAGGTGCTTCTTATTGTTTTAGGATTTTAGTTCTCACTTCACAAATTATAAGATTAATATTAAATTAAAGAGAATCAATAAAACACAACAATCAATTCCAAACCAATTCACTTACAAGTAAGTTTCGGGCTACACCAAAATTCTAAGGAGGTGATTAGCCTCTCATGACTAGATCAAACACAAGAGATAAAGTCATTAAAACAAGAGGAAGATAATAGGCATGAAATAATCGAGAAAATCCGATTAGCCGTGAACTTATCTCTCCTCCTTGTTCTTATAGCCAAGATCTACTCTTTCCCTTCCGGAGCTCCCCGGAGAAGATGAAAATTAGAAATGCTAGAAGATAGATTTGGAAACCCACCTAATTCTATCTTTAACCCCCAAGTAGTTGCCTTCAGGACTCATTTCTTACGACTCGCAAAGAATTTCTAATCGGTCTATGATGAATTAATGTTCAAATTTTTAAATGATTAAATTTTATACACTTATTTAAGTTACTACTAGTACATGTATATATAATTTTATTTTCAAATTTAAATAATATTTACATCTATTTACTGTAAGATACTGTGTCATCAAAGTAACTTAGGTGTACTCTATGAATTATGCACACATGTAATCTTAATCGTCTCATATTAATCATATGAAAAATAATAGGCAAAGACAAGTATAATACGGTTGGCAACGACAAAAGAGACACAATTATATAAGCAGGCTTTTTTTCTCCCTTTCATTACAAAGAAGAAAAAAAAGAAGACCGAGAATCCTAGCTATCTCATCAACAAAAAGTTAATACAAGTAAGCAAAAATTATACCATAAAACCAAGGTAACTGCCCATAACTAAATACTTGTAGCCTATAGCTTGCTAACACTGTCCACAAAATTAATAAAGCATGCCAATCTGAAATAATTAACTAATTACTTTAGCATGATGCGTGACTTGACCTCCAAATTAACCATCAACTTAATTGTAGTGTATTTACTTCAAAACTCTCTCCACCAATTTATTGTAGCTAACAGAAAATGTTTGAAATTCCTTCATACTCTGCCATGTTCCTCTAATCCTCTTATGCAATTCAACATTTCTTGAACAAGTGCAACTCATCTTTGCTATTTGCTACCATTAGGGGCTTGCCGCCCTTGCAACTATCACTTGGAACAAAACCTACATTTCTAAGTACAAAGCATGGTTAGTTAGTGATATTACCTGAAAATCACTATATGTTTTTGTAGCACATATATATAGAAGGATGGCATATTAACATATTAAGCAAGTTATTAATGCATGAATATTTTTGCTTTGCTATGTTTAATAACAAGAGAAACCTTTTTTATTCTAGACTAATTATTTCGTATAACTAAAAGTATGCATGGTAGTAACCTTATTTGTGTCTTTTCCTCAAAAAAAACCTTATTAGTGTCAATATATATATTACTCAAGTTGCATGATCAATGAACGTTTATTATTTGTGGTAATTATGCTCTAGGATTTTGTACCATGGAATTAATTACATACCAACAGTACCTACATACTATCATACCTTGAGTATGAAATTTGGGTAGCATTCCAAAGGGATTTCATCACATCTACTTGCGCTTTAAGAGAGATTACATAATCCAATGTCTCACTTAGCAAAGAAGAACCGTTCAGAAGTTCACCACCCGGTACCAGTCTTTTAAGCACTTTGGTCCTTCTGTTTTCTAAATTTCTGGCCACAACACTTGGAGAAACTCTAAGACATGAACCCTTCAAAGTTGATCTCCTCTTGTTCGCACTAGAACATGAAAATCTATATGACCTCACTATGTTCCTACCCCTTTGCACCTTTTGTTGTGCTAATGGGCATGAATATCTTGCCATTAACATGCCATATCTCCTTCCCATCATGCCCTTTAAAATAGTTTGGTTCTCTACTTTTCCCCCGAGCTTCGAGATCAGTGCACGTGTCCAATGGGTCCGGCCTCGGGCAAAGGCCATGGCGAAGTCCGCTGATAGCTTGATCGAATTCTTTCTTTGTTGAATGCTGGTAGGATTTGTGGAGGACCTGGAAACATGGAGACCTAGTAAGAATTGCTTGAGGAAAGCTTTTCTGTTGAACTCTTTTGTGGCTTGCATGGTTCCTGCATGCGATGTAGTGTGTTGTTGGGTTGGTTTAGGTTGGTAAGAAATTAACGAATTAGGTCTAGATATATAATATATTGAGAGAGAGATACAGAGAGAAAGTGCAAGTGTGAGAGAGACAATGTGCTAGCTAGCTAGAGAAAATAAAACGCTCGATCGGGGTTGCCCATGTGGGATGTGGCTTCGCACGCAACTAGGATTAAGTACTTAATTTGTCCACATCTCAAATTTTATTACTTTAGTTGTCTATTATCACATGCATGCGTACCTAAGCAAATTAAAGACTGGAGTAGTCAAATGCTTAATTATTAATTAATTGCCAGGTAAAAGGTATGCTCGAAATATAAATATTTCAAAAGGTACTTTAATTTGCAAATTCACTATTTTGTGGTGATTTTGTTTGAAAAAATATTTATCAGGGTTGTGTATTAAGTTTTGGGTCTTCGTTGCCAGCTAATTTTTATTGTAAATTCAATCATTACGGTATATATTTAAAAATAGTATTCATATGAAAAATTAATAGTGCAGATGTATCTCAATTATGTATGGATATAAAATCTAACAAATTTGGATAAGTTCGAAAATGTTTACACTTCTATCAAGCAATATATTTTTTTTACTTAAATTTTACTGACTTTATAATGAACGGCTTTTGATTGGAACTTGATTCAAATTTAATAAATGTTGTATCTAAATTATTATGGAAGTATAAAAAAAGTAATTTTAAAAAAGTATTTGGATATACCATAAATATATTTCTCAAATATATGTATACAAATTTGAATATACCATAAATATTTGAAGGTACGATGAGATTATCCTCCGTAAAAATATCATATTGAAACATAAATAATCCAACTAATTAAACATAATTCTAGTCTAGTACATGTACATGAGATATTAATTAGAAGTGAAATTAAGAAAACACCATTAAACTTGCACGTTTGGCCGGATTTTGCTCCGTTTTTTACTTGTACATTTAATTTCTATAAAAAAGGTATAGAAATAGAATAATATT
Source organism: Eleocharis quinqueflora (assembly GCA_964058865.1). Taxonomy (NCBI): domain Eukaryota; kingdom Viridiplantae; phylum Streptophyta; class Magnoliopsida; order Poales; family Cyperaceae; genus Eleocharis; species Eleocharis quinqueflora. The sequence goes on along the minus strand of CAXKVX010001252.1, from coordinate 172,721 downwards.
TCACATGAGGTCCTACTATAAATTAGGCAATAAACAATGACTGAGTTTTTATCAATTAGCAATTTAGCATAACACACACACACACACACACATATATATATATATAAACTTAATCGTATGAAAGACAATTATTGTTTCTTATTAAAAATGGAAAAAAGACGGTGTCAAAAAATAATATTTCTGGATGTGCGTCTTGTGAGAAGAAAGTGCATGTTGAAACAAAATTTATACAAACAAATTAGCATAATTGATACGTGACAAATTAAGGAGGTGCAGATGGAAATTAATTTATACTACAATAAAAATTAATCTGAGTTAGAGTACGATTGCACGAGGAGCCGGAAAGTGGGGCCATGTGGATAGAGACATTGCACATGCGAGCACATGTGTTGAGCCCCCCATTTTGATCTTGCTTAATTTCATGTCGTCAAATAATACCAATATCCGCTTTCATACCGTACACTGATCAAATCATTCCCTATACTATACGGTGTATATATATGTATGAATTTTCATCTACTTTTTTTGGTTCTTTTAAATATTGATTACAAGATACCATACATTTAAAACACTAATTAAGAATCTTCTGTCACTAGCTAGTACTTGAAATGGTTTCATGGATTCCATGATCAATTATGAAGCCCCATCTCTGTGTCGACGTAATATGTACATGCATGTTGTTGGTTGTCGTATACATAATATATATATTGTGTCGCACAATTAAACATTTTCTGTCATAGAAATTATTTTTGTTTGATAGGGATTTTGATTGGTTGGAGGCTTCAAGTTGACACAAGGCTTTATTGTCAGTTTACTTATTTATCTTCCATCATAATTGGAGCAGGAAAAATTGATCAGCAGTGACCTTGAAACATGTTAATGCCAGTGAGATGTGAGAGTCATGGACCAAGTTCTGTTTTTTCTGTGGCATCTATCTATGTGCTATATAATAGCAGCATATATTATATATAGGCATATAGCTATTAATACTAGTAAAATAATATGTAAAAAAAAAAATTTAGAGTGAAATAAATAGGATTCAAATGCATTATTCTCTGTTGAAATTAAAACAAGAATTAATATAAGCAATTTCTACAAAAATAAATTATCATTTTATGAATATATTGAAAATATTGAGCTATATTTCTCATTTATATACATGTTATAATAATACTAGAATTTTGCTTCTTTAATTATACTTGAGAAAAGAATTTTATTTTAATTTGTCCAACAGTATTGAAAATAAGATTAACAACTTTACCCCTCCTTTAAGAAAAAAAATTCAAACAACTATGTATATATAAATTCTTGCATTCAATATTCAGAAATCCAGTTTCAATGATATTGTTTGGAAAAAAGAATGTTGAAAATTACGTGTCGGAACGATGCGTCTGAACATAGAGTCTAAATTCAATGTTCAAAACGTCCGCCCTTAGGTTCAAATTCTGTATTTTTTTTCGTTTCTGAACATTTGAATCTAAGCATGGCATTTAGGTATTTATTGATTCCTCATCCAAGATACAACAAATTCTAAAATAATAAGTTCAAAAACGAAAAACAAAAATTCAAAATTTGAACCTAAATAGAAAACATTATGCGTTTAGTCGCAACGTTAAGACACATAATATAAGTTTTTAGCATTATGATACTCTGATCGATATCATTCAAACAGAACTTAATTCTGAACGATAATGCAGGAAACAGACACAGTTGTGTTATTCTTTTAAAGGAGAGATTGATGAAGTTGTTAATTTAGTTCTAAAATAATCACACACAAAAAACCATAGGAATTAAACGCAGCAGTGTCAGAAGCAAGCAAGCAAGCAGTGTGTAGCTCTGGCCTCTGGGACGAGTTGTTTTCGTTCCTTGTATGTGTATAGCTTTCTCTGAGAAAAGAGAAACAAAACTAAAGTGTAGCATTGCTCACATGGTATCCACATGGGGCGTTATAAATCCCAAGCTGGAGATCCACATGACCATGCATGTAATGTAACATTTATCATCGCCTCAAAGTACACCTGTCTAATGTGATTTCTCTAAGGTGTCACTTTCTTTCATGAAGTGTGTGGTGTGTGGTGATGCCTCAAATAGCTCTATTGAGTAGAGCTTATATATATATATATATATAGTAAGCACTTTATTTTTTTAGATTTTTTTTGTTGATTTTTATGTTCTAATTAGTTTATCTAAAATGCGTAACAATAAACACATCGTAAAACTTAAAAAACAAAAGCAAAACTATTTTTATCTTCCTGCATAAGAAATATCGCGGCATTTTAATGTCATCTTGATAATTTTTAAGCTTTTTTTATTAGATTATTTCCCCTAGCTACACAAAATATAAAAAAAATATTATTATTTTAAAAATTTAGACCATCTTGAGAATCTAGGATTGACATTTTAAATTTTGAAAAAAAGATAATATTTAAAGAAGTACTAAAAAATTCGTAAAATAAAAAATTCAGGATAGTAGATGCAATTAAATATATATTTTGTATAATATTGTTTATGTTTTTTCAATTTTTTTTCATTCAGAATATTCTTAATTACATAATTTCAGATATACTAGCACTTTATCGTTCCATAAAAAATGTCGACATTTCACACTAATAGTTCCTCTATTAATTGTCTGCCTATACTTCTCCTAACACGACATATGAACTTTGGCGATATCCGACTGAGGCTGGCATATATATACGAAATCACTAACATATATTACTGTGCTAAATTTTCATAACCTCTGTGTAATTAATGTTAGCAATATTACCCCGCAATTAATTGCGTATCGTTCTTAGTCATGTGCTCATACGCAAATAGTACATTGTACCAACTCATATATTGCATGTATGGTTTACTAGTGCTCTCAACAGCAGTAAAAACACCTACATGCATGAAAGAGTACATATGAATAGAGGTGTCAAATGTGGAAAAACGAAACGGAATTAGGCCATTTCGTTTTGTCCATGGAAACAAATCAGTTCCGTCTACCGTTTCGTTTTACAAATGAAATAAAAATCGTTTGGTTGCCGTTTCGTTTGTCAAGAAACGGAATGGAACATGAAATTTCGTGATATTTCGTACTAAATACGTTGAAACGGATAGTCAAAATTTTGTTCTGTTACTGTTGCGTTTTTTGCACGAAAGTGAAAACATGTTCCGCTCCGTTTCGTTCTTAATACGGAAGATGAGATAACGGAACTCGATCGGTACGAAATCCGTTGATAGTCCTACATATAAATAGTCTTTTATATATATGCATATGGCCATGAAACTCCAACCCATACATTATACCAATTATTGTACTGTTGCCTACGCCTTAATTCCCCTAAAAAAATGTACTGTTTTGATGTATTTATACCAGTAGCACAGCTCCAAAATCACATGTCCCAGTGTAAGTGCTCATAACATGCAGACACATGGATGGGCTCCCTTTGTCTCAACAAAGCAATGCATATTTCCCTTGATTCATATAAGAGCCTCATTTCTGTTTCCTTCTCTGCAATTGCTATTGCTCATATCATTTATTCATTATATTTGTACAGTAAAAAATCATGAACGTGATTTGAGATTAACTGTTTTGTGTATGTAGGATTGATGTATTGATTTCAGAAAAGGACAAAAATAACATGTTATTTTAGTCCTTTCTAATAGTCAATAATTATATCAGAAAGCAGACATGTCCTGTATATATGTATTTAATAATTAATCTTCTGTGTTGCACAACTGCACTGTTACTTATTGGTCCCTTAACTTTAATATTAATTAGCAATGTTAACTATTTTGAACGCGCAACGGGTAAAATTCAAATTAATAAGGATTATATAGCACAAAAAAGGAGGAAATTAATGGACCAACAAACCTTTGATAAATCCATTAAAAGAAGTTGTTCTTAGAGGCCTAACAACGTTTCTTTAAAGTTTCTTAAATAGGCCACATAATATGGCACTGAGACAATAATAATAGTCAAATTAATATGCCAGATAGGTTCCTTGGATTAGCAGTATTTCCGGGTCTAATTGCATGTTGCACAAAAAAAGTAAAGAGGGCCTATCTTTCTGTTGTCACCTTGCAAAAGCATAATTAAAGTCCCTAGGTTAACTCAGATAAATTAACACAAGAGTCAAGAAACATACCTACTTCAGTGGAACACCGAACACTATGCTTCTGGACTCTGTTCTTCTACGGCGCGTCATGGTTTCGCGCAGCGTCTCGATCGCTCAAATGACTATCAAGAAGAGTTTTTAGATGTGGGACGCAAATCACAAAAAAATCAGACGATCCTCTTCACGTACAGCGCAGTACTGGACGACACCTGATCTCGTTCCTATTCTTCTATAGTTATAAATGACTTCGAAATAGAAGACATGAAGAAAGAGCAGAAAAAAGAAAAAAGAAGGGGAATGAAAGAAAAATGGAAGGAAAAAGAAGAACTAGATATTTGAAGAAATTGGAAATAAGGAATTTCCTTGGAAACGACAATCTTAAGAACCATAAATAATATAGTAAATAAAAAAATGAAAATGATGTAATTAATGCAAGATATTTAACGTGTTTCAACATAACAATTAAAGAATACGTTGTGGATATCGATAATGAACCATCATCATTTGATTCATGACTATCAAATATTCTTTCCGGTCAATGCTTTGTTTTGACTCATGAACATTATGTATAATTTGCATATCTTGTTTAATTATTTGTCCACCGACTGCCAAACGGACCAGATTGCAGTAAGCGCTTTATAAAAAATTAGACGGTTCAGATCGATCGTCAAATTCAAATCAATCGTCAACACTTGGCAGAGGTTTTCTTATATTTGAATTTTTATGATTAAGTTTGTATATTACAAATTTTGTGTATCAAAAAATTTTGTTCACTGTGCTTTCGTTTAATGGAAGTCGGTACTTCAATTTTAAATTATTTTGTCAAAAAAAAAGAATTTTAAAGCGTGTTAACTGTGTAAGTCAATTTTGTGACAAGCAGGTCCAGTCAGATGAGATGACTTGAAACATTTTATAAGTTGTAAGTCAATTTTGTGACAATATTTATTAATACGACTGTTGTACACCTCTAATTTTAGCAGCTGCCAATTACATGTTAACATGCTCTTGATGTCCTAATTAGTAGTCACTTAGGTATTGGCCACAGAAAACTATACTTAAAAAGTTCAACCAAAATATCATATGAAAGAGGCACCAACATTTTATTCAGTGGAAAATCTTGTTTCATTTTATTCAGTGGAAAAATCTTGTTTTGTAGCAGTGTTTTAAGAATGGCCGTTAAGATCGATGAATCGTCCGATTAGTTGTTGGCGATAGGTTAACCTTTACAAATAGTGTATACTCATATTTTACGGATCAATATAATTAATAGGCCGCAAAACATACTTAATTATCCGTTAAACCGAATAATCGGCCACCAAATTTGATTAAGTAGTCAATTAATCTTTCAAATTAATTAAAATATAATAAATATGTTAATACCATTTTAAAAATTGCTAAAATATTATGAATTCATATTTGTAAAATTTTATTTATTTATTTTAAAATTAAGTTAGTTAATATTATATTTTGAAATTTGCAAGTAATTTTGTTTTCATTGAATTATTAATATTTTTATATATAAAAATATGAACGACAAATCATCTGCAAAAATTCGATTAATCGACCGCATAATGATTAGTCGCTTGACGGTACCCTCTCTGTATGTCGATTGCATTCCGCTTTTTAAAACATTGTTTTGTCGTTTCCAACATGAAGCCGTAGAAACATCATTTTTTCTGAATGAAAAGACATGCAAATCGATATGCTTGCCCTCAACAAGCAGCATGCAACCAAACCAAGTAATTGATAGTTGGTTGGAAGCGGTTTCGTTGTCATAATTTCGATGGCACGTCTGTGCTATTGAAAGAACGACAGGTGGATTTCATAAAATTTATATTATAATATACACTTTCTGAATAAAATCACAGTCGCTCTAATCTCGTACGAACATCCAAATTAATCCAATGACAGGCAGCACATACACATAGTTGGTTCAAGTGTTTAACCAACTATTCAATATCCGGTGCTATCCATTAGCACCCACCAGTGTTGTCACAAAATCCGTACGGGTCAACCCGACCCGCTTCCGACCGCCCCATCGCCCGCCCGAATTCGCCCGTGGACCCAACCAGTGTCCACTCGTTTCGGGTCGCTCTTCGAAATTTCACCCGTGGTAACCCGCCCCGCCCGTGCCCGTGACCCGTAAACTGCCCCAACCCGTCCGTAACCCGCCCCAACTCGCTTCATCCCGCTCCCGACCCGCCTCAACCCGCCCTCAACCCGTCTCAACCCGCCCTCAACCCGCCCAACCCGTCCTCAACCCATCTCAACTCGCCTCAACTCGTGACCCGTCCATACCCGCCCATACCCACCTCGTCCCAACCTGTCCCACCCAACTCGACAAGTCAATGGGCATGTTTGGGTCATCATTCCAAATTCAACCTGTCCCAACCTGCCCCGTGCAACCCGTATCCGGACAACCCGCACCCGTGCCCGTCCGTTTGGTTAACACTAGCACCCATCACCTTTTTGTAAATAAAATAAAGTATAAAAATAAAAATAAAAACTTGGATATTACGGAAAATCAAGACAGCTTGGTTATAAACTGCTGTTTTTCCGAATGAATGTGATATTGTGAAGTGATATATTCTACTGGGCAATCAGTAAAGCTGCATAGAATGTCATGGCCTATTTGAGACGATAGTACAATAAAAGAATGGAATTGGCACATGGCAAGTACTGGCAGTGGCAGACGCCTATTTTTTTTTTTTGAAGGTCAGACGCCTATTTGCTGTGTTTGTTGCAAGCTAGGTTAGCTAGCCAAAGGACTGAACCGTTTTTTTAATGATAAAAATTAAATTAATTAATTATATTTAAATGAAAAAAATATCTGAAAAGCTTCGAAAATAAAAAAAGACGGGTGTTAGCAACATCAGCCTTTTGATAAAAGTCAAAAGATCGGTATTGCCAACACCAATCTTTTGCTATGTTTTAATCTTGTCGAAGTGGTTTGTTCTTTAGTAATAAAAAATATTATTAATTTAATTGGTGAGTTATGTTATATTTAGATACTTTTTGTAATAAGGCTACGCTCATCGAGATTATAATTAGCTTCTTTTATCGTCGCAAGCTATCGAGTTGTAGATATCCGAGTCTACTTCTATTTTGTCGAATCTGATTTGCGATCGGAGAAACGAACGATTCAAAATTGATTCTGACGCAAACTCATGATAAAAGTTCATTAATTAAGACATAAGTTGAAGATGAAGTCAAATTTGAGATGCACCTCTGATTGCAAATTAGACTCGACGCGATAGAAGTAGACTCGAATATTTACAGCTCGATGACTTGTAATGATAAAAAAAAATTAATTACAATCACAACGGATGTAGCAGAAGTTGTTACAAAAAATAAGTATATATAATCTAACTCATCAATTAAATTAATAATATTTGTATTAATAAAAAATTGAACTAAAAAAGCAAATCATAACTTCGGCAAGATTAAAAAATGCATGTGATCCTACTAAGGCCACTTCTTTTTTTACCAAAATCCCGATGTTGCCGACAGGATTGAAGGCTTTTATGTTAAATATAATTAATTAATTTGATTTGATTTCATTTATTTAAAAACGGCAGGATTGAAGGCTTTCAGGTTCTTTCCATTTCTCTGATATGATAATGTCATGTCAAATTGTATTCTTGTCTGTCGTGTACTCGTGTTATCTCCACCTAGACCTAGACCTAGACCTAGGGAGTTGAAACTTGAAAGACTACAACTTCTCAATTAAGGGGGAATGTATAGCAACTTGGCAAGTATGAATGTATGATGTTGACCCAAGGATATCAGATATCAGATATTCAGATCCAGATGGGAACAATGGGAACAATTTTATACAAACAGAGTAGTGTTCGATATAAATTTTTACGTCTCATTTAAATCCACAAAATAAGCACTTTTCATGAATAAATAACAATTGGGAGAATAACTTAAAATTGTTTGGAGGACTTTTCATGAATAAACACAAGTATCTAGAAAAATTCATGTTTGAAATTCAAGAAGCAGAAGAAATAATTACTACTATGGTACAATTCAACTAGCACTCCAAGCTTCACTTGGAGGCAACATTGACGGTTCCTAACTCAAAAAAAAAAACAAATATTACAACCAACATGACAAGGCAAGAAGCCATGAAAAGCAACTAACGAGGCAACACAAGCTTACTAAATTATTAGAATGTTGACAAGCTCACAAAATTTCAAGTTGCACTAGCAGCACTATCACAAATAGTGTCATCAATTAACAATGCTTCATCACTTGATCATTAAGCATCTCCAAAGAATTCACCATTTTCTGCAGCTATTATCCAACCAAAAATCAGAATATGATTATATTAAGTAAAATATTGTCGAAATAATGAAATTTAAAGAATTTACAAAGAAAATGGTGGACTTGTAACTGAAGCACGCAATCAATCATGGACACATATCAGAACTTCTATGCTCTCATCATTCAGATAGCTTCTAACTGGACTCGAAGTTCTACCAACTGTACTGAAGGTAGATTCCGAGGTCATCGTTGAATTGGGACAACAAATATGTCTCGGATTAGTCGAGCCAAAATATGATACTTGGGTGCCTTTAGTTTCACCGTGCTAGGATGTCAAACTCTGCATCCACACTTCCTTCATCAAGGGCAGCAGATAGATACTCCTTTATGTCTGGCTTTATAAGCTCGGCAGTCTTCATACCACTTAAATAATTCTTTAACGCAACTCTTGTGTCACTGATGGCACTTGATGAACCAGAACTAATTAACTGAAGCAATTAAGTTCAATCATAAGGAATAAAGCAATTAAGTTCGATAATAAGAAATAAGAAATAAAGCAATTAAACATCACCTCTGTCGTCCAGCTGAACTGCTAGTTTGGTTCTGAAATGCTTTGGAATGAGCTTCCAAGTAGTCTTTGAACAAATGATCTAAGCATGCCTTCGAGTTGGTCATGAAGCTGGTGCATTCATCTGAATGCATCATTTGGAAGTAGTACTCAACCACAACCAATTTGCATCTAGGATCAAGAACACAAGCAGTTGCCAAAAGAATAGTGACATTCTTTCAATACTTGTCTCATTTCTTAAACATTTCTTTACTCATTTCAACAATAAAAGGATGAGGACTGGTGGACATTTTCTTGATAGTAAGGCACACCCCAAAATAATCAAGAAATAATATGTTAAGTGTGGGATACTTTGAGGCCACTCAATTTATTGGTGGCATCATAGAAGACCTTCAAATGACACAACAAATCTTCCACATTTTGCCAATCTTTCTTAGTTGGGCATAATGGATAATTCGTATCTATACTGACATATCGATTAATAGCCTCCCTTAACTGTAAAGCAAGCTCAAGCATCAAGTATATGAAATTTCAACGTGTTTCCACATCCCATGTTGACTTCTTGTTTGGTGCATTGACCTGAAAAATAGTTATCAAGTTAAATACAGTTTAATTGAACTTTTAATTATAAAAATGTTGAAGTAATTAAATGACTTGAGTTGCTGCCAATTGAAATTTCTCCATCCTTGGATGTCAATGCCTGACGTATTTCATAATGTCTCTAATTTTTTTTATCTCATTAGACAAAACATTCAAGCCACCTTGCACTATGAAATTTAATATGTGACATTCACATCACAATATAATGGCAAGTATGAGACATGAATCTCATGTCTCTGCCCTTGCTGCTCCACGAATCACTAATGAAGCTTAATTTACAATATTTTATCAAATATACCATACAATATACTTTTCTCTTATTCATAAATTTTCAAGCAATCAAGTCTAAGTGTGCTTCTTGATGATAATTTAAAGCTAGGTTATAAATCACTCAAAATACCTTTAAGAAGTAGTGGCTTGCACAGTTGAAAGAATACTCATGTGCAATAATACAGTTGACAAAGTTTTCTCTACATCTTTTCTTACCAAATTCCCAAGGATCAAGGGTTGGTTGATCTGCTAAAAATAAAATAAAAAAATACAGTAAGAGAAACTTTATGTTGCTACTGCCCCTTTGATCAACAATTCAAAAACAAAATTGAATTGGAATTGAATAATACATGTGTTGTTGCCTACCTGTAATAATCTCTGCAAGGCATCAGGTTTGTGTCTCTTTGACTGAGGCATTTGCTCGCATGCTCTTTTAATATGATGCTTCATGCTACTAGTGCCCCTTTGATTGTCCATAGGATATACATGCCCATAATAAAATGCATGTTGCAATATAGCTTCCATTAGGTAAAATTTCACCCCTTTTGAAATGAGCCCACACAGGAGAAGCACCAGCATCGGTTTCTATACTTTGTATCTTCTCTGGTGTCTTTAGGTTCAACCCTGGTCCCATGCTAACACATAGAAAGAAATAATTTCACAAGCAAACATGCATTTCAAGTATTTCACAAGTTCAAGCAAGCATTCAGTTCAAGCATTTCAAATATAAGCATTTCAAGCAAGCTTATTGTAAGTATTTCAAACATTTCAAGCTTACTGTAAGTGTTCAATTCAAGCACTTCACAAGCATAATGCTTACTACATTTCAAACATTTCAAATATTTCACAAGTTCAAGCAAGCATTCAGTTCAAGCATTTCAAACAAGCTTACTGTAAACATTTCAAGCAAACATAAGCAATTAAAACATTTCAAAATTTTCAAGCTTACTGTAAGCATTCAGTTCAAGCTCTTCACAAGCAAGCAAGCTTTCAGTTCAATAATTTCACAAGTAACCGTTTCAAACATTTCAAGCTAGCTTTCAGTTCAATAATTTCACAAGCATTTCAAATATAAAGTTCAAGCAAACATAAGGGGTAAATTTCATGCTCATCACTGGAGATGTCAGGCTCAGATACTTCTGAGACAGCCATCCTTGCACAATACAAAAATACGATAGCAACAAAGAAAATAAAGAAAGGCACAACAAGTCAGCAAATCAGACAGCAACAACAAACTCTGCACTACTTCAAACGACAAAGAGAGGAAAAATATGAGACAGTGCTAAAAACAAACAAGCAAAGAAAGAACCAATGTTCTAACAAAATAGATATTTACCTTTAAGAAAAGATGTTCTAACTGAAATTTCCCCTCTATTCCTTGACTTTCTCGTTCTTTCTTTCTTACTCTCAACTTAGTCTTTCTCTTTTTTCTTCCTTCAAAGAACCAATATATAAGCAAGCAACATGCAACCTTCATGATTTCTCTTTTTCGAGCCTACATGTTGGCAGTGATGTCATGTTCGATAATTTGTCACCAGTCTCACAGTCAATAAGCCTCAAGTAAGCTAAGATATGGCAGTATCAGACTATCAGCATCTCATCTGTCATCTCAGGATCATAAACTCGTATTATATAATTATTCTTCTGGTGGAAACTTGGCAAAAGATCATCAACGATAGGGATCAACAACCACAGATAGGGACTTGGGGTTTGAGTGAGAATAACGAAAGAAATGATTTGAGTACGAGACAAGAGAACAGATCGGACGAGGCCACGTCATGCATGTATCGACGGGCAAAAAAAATACACTCGTATTGCCTCAAACAAAGTGCAAGAGATTGTAGTGCAATGGCGGAAGAGAGAGAGAAGAGAAGAATCGGGACAAGTATGTGAGGGAAAAGAGAGAAATGAGCGACGGAATGAAGAAACCGAGGTTTTTTACCGCTCTCCCTCTTTTTCTCTGCCAGAAATAAATATGCTATCCAAAAAAATTCAAACCCATAAAATTCTAAACAGAACGAATTGAACGATCGCGAAACCATGCCATTTCTTCTATTGTTTCGTTCAGGCAACGAAATAACTTCCCCTTCTGTCTACAGTTTCGTTTGTAAAACGAAACTGCAAACTATTTTGTTAACGTTCCATTCCAACGAAACGGGCTTCCATCAACAGCCCTACCCGTTATCATACTAATTTATCCCCTTTTGTCCATTGTTCTCACCGAACAAGGCCTTAATAATCTGAAAAAAAAAAGGCTGGGTTCTCCGGAACCAAAAAAAGTCCCTTCAAGAAATGTTATGGCATACCTCGCAAGTCACAAATAGTAGCATTTCTTTCCCCACAAAGAAAAAGCTATTACTTATAAACATAATATAAGGTGTCAAATTTACTGCAATTTCAGGTAAAATATAAAATTCTAACCTTACAAGAACATATTACATTAATTAAATATATAACCAATTGGAACAATTATTCACAATTTACTAGCAAATTAAAATTTACATCAACCCTACAACCCCTTAAATACAAGCTCATAAAAAGCTCCAATTCACAACTATTTTCTTGATACTTAATTCTATCACAATTTACAAGCCCAAGAAATGACAGTGAGGCTTAGAGAGGATTCAGAACTAGTACCAAAAGAGAAGGCAGGTCAACTTTTGATAGAAGGTTCACAATGAGACACGACTCCGTCTTTAATTTTTCAAAGCTGTCCAGAGAAGATACCTTCTTGGCCGGCCTAAAAATCTAGCCTTCCAAGCAGGCTCTTCATTTTCATAAACAAAACCACATTTCGCATACAATTTCTGCGCACCATCGTTATCTATTGCCACGTGTACATATAGGTCCGTAATACCTAGAGAAAAAACATACAAAAAAAAAATCCTAAACATACAAAAAAATAAATCCTTACAATTAGCAGCACATTTGCATTCAGCCATTGTTTTCCAGTCATTCAATCAGAAAAAAGGACAATTTACCAGTTTAAAACCTCAAATTCTCATATGCTGCTTTCACATAGTACGATTAATAAGAACAAATGAACAATGTACCAGTCTGTTCTCAAATTTTCATATGTTGGTTTACAGTATTTCAATTAAATCTCAAATTTGACAACCCTTGTTTCACCCACATATCCCTCATTTCACCCACACATCTAACATACCTGATTTCTTAAAGACATACCAGTACGGTTCCTACTTTCTCCTTCAATATGTACCAACGAACAAAAGTGGGCTAATACCAGTAGTATCACTTTTCAAAGAGTCGCAAATAATATTTTTATTTTTGCTGTAATATTTCCTGTCATATTCTGATAATGTAGGGTTAAATACTTAAACATGGATTTGAATCTCTACAAAATTATAATAACAAAAAACCCAAAGAATAAGAGAAGCATAAAAATAATTTACCCCAATCATGTGCCAATTCCTTGGATCTGTTGACTAGGTTATAGCCCAAGCCATTCCTTTGAAGCTCCTTGGCGACGCATACGTTGCTTATGTAAGCACGCATTGGATTAGAACCAAACCCCTGTTTTACATTCAAGAAAATGGAATTTCAACATAAAAGCCTGAAAAGAAAGAAAAATTAAAAAGAAAATGAAAGAGGGGAATTAAAAATGAACGACTTGTTACGGGTAGTGACTTCCACACAAAGAAACTTTCTTCACTAATCAATGTAATTATTAGAAACCATTTACTATTAATTGCCACTTTTAACGGCCATTTGCATGCTCCTGCATTGATTAGTAACTAACCGTGCCAGATAATGATTTGATCATCTTGCACTATGTATAGTCACGGGTTAGTTATTGTCCTTGCAGTACGGGTTGCCTGTTTGATATGAATGGTTGCTAAAAATAAGTACCATACATAACTTGAGAAACATTTGTAATTATTACAACATCAGGACAAACAGAAGACATAATTTAGATGAACTGTTAGTTGTGAAAAAATTACTAGTAGTACTGGCTTTAACCGGTACCAGTAATGATATAGGTCTATTACTGAAGGACGTGATAACCGCAATTATTTTGGTGTGATGCTGACCTGTAAAATAAGCTGGTAATTGTAGAACATATTAGGGATAGTCTGGTAATTATAGAAATCTATACCTCAGGTCGTCTACCAGTAAGCTCGTCAGGTAACCAAAGGCAATGATTGAGATCCAACGTACCAACGACTACTCTCTCTTTTCCATCTTCAATAAACTGCATTTCTCAGAGAAAACATTCTTTATGCTTATTATTCTGAAACTCACATCATGTATCAGACTAATTGAGTTTCTTTTCAGAAAATAGTACATCCAGAAAGTAACCAAGAATTGACGATAATTGATAAGACTGAAGACTGATGCACAATCCATTACCAGTTCAGGCTAGAATAGTACTGATGTGACTTATTGAACTTTGCTATGGAAGTAGTTTTGGTTACAATACTCTTTGCACAATTGTTTTTTCTCCCTTTTGTGTTCAAGCATTAACTAGATTTTATACAGTTTTGGTCAAAATCACTTTTGAATGTTGCTTTATCACTATTAGTACATCAAATTAACACCAAACAAAGACACAACAACATTACCAGTACAAAAACAAAGTGATGTAATACGCTCATGCAAAACATAAAGTACCTTACATTCAGAACAGAGCTCTTCAGCCGAGATCAAGGAGTGTGTAATGGGAAGAGTGGCATTAATACAAGCCACTCTTTTAAATGCCACCATTTTTCCAGAAATTCGGTCATTCAATCCCTCGTATTCCCTCTCAGTTAATGACCTTCTTAGTTCCTAAATATTTTTTTTTATAATGTTAGATTTGAAATGCTATTGATGATGTTGTTCTCGCATACTTAATTGAAGAACAACTTTTAACTCAAATAATTGGTCAACAGCGTATGATTACTGTGACAAGGTACATTATCATCTCCAATTGATATGATTGAATCGCAAATATCTGTAGTAATGATATAAGCCCCTAAAACTTAACTTCCTTTAACTTATATCCAATAAGTAACCTCCAATTCCAATGAAATTCGCACTTTTAGAACTCATATTCACACTATCTGCATCATCTTAAAGCAATTAGAAAAACAGAGATCCAGTTCAATTCTAGAAAGTATACCATACAAGGAGGCCAAAACCTGAGATATGCAACTTCTCTCACCTCAACGCCATAAGAATCTCTGAACTCGTAAAAGGTGCGGATTCGGAGCCTGACAGCGGCGTAGAGCTCCGGATCCGTGATGAATTCTCTCACTCTAAGCTGACTGGAGTCGATGGTAATTGCCTCCCTCGTCGCCAGTGGCAGCTGCCCGCTCGAACAAGAAACCCGATGATGGTGGTTCGGGTTGGGGAAATGAAACTGCGGATTCGGATTCGGGTTCGGGTTCCTCCAGGATCTCTTGGAGAGGTGGAGAAGCGATTGCGGGTCGGGAGAGGAGAGCAGCGCCATAATTTTTCTCTCTTTCGGTTGAGCTCCTGCTCTGAGCCTCTGACCACAGATTCCTTTCTTCGTAGCAAATCAAATATATGAAATATGTGGTTAAGTTCAGTTCAGTCCATCAACTTACTCAATTTGTGGTTCCAATTCTTTACAATGATCGATAAGCAATTATAAAATATAATAATATTTATACGTTAAATTATAATTTTTTTAATTTCATGCTGTATTTGCATATGTAAATGTTCGACCATTGAGAAAAGATTAAAATGGATGCATAAATAATCTGCGAACACCGAACTTCCATATTTTTTTTCATTGTTCGGCTTATATTAATTTAACTCGAAAATTTACACCTTTAGGGTGCGTTTGGATCGCCCTAGGATAGCACAAACCTGAGAATAGCTGCTATTCTGAACTTCAAAACGATCCAAACATGTTTTAGCTATTTTGGGTTAGTGTCAAATAGTTGCTAATCCGCTAACCCGTCAATTGATTGGGTTAGCAAGGTTAGTGGTTGTAAGGATAGCAAAAATCATTTATTATTATTATTATCAGTATTATTATATTATATATTATCATTACCATCGTTAAATTATTTATTTATTTAATTCTAATTATTACCAATATAATTATAATAATAATAATTATTATTATTATTATTATTATTATAATTATTATCATCATCATTATAATTATTATATTATCATTTATTATTATTATTATTTATCATTATCATTATTATTATATTATTTATTAATATTATTGTTATTATTATTATTTATTGTCATTATTTATTATTATATTATATTATTTATTACTATATTATATTATTTATTATTATTATTATTATTATTATTTATTATTATCATTATAATTATTATATTATTTGTTAGTATTATATTATTTATTATTATATTATCATTATTGTCATTACAATTATTATTATTACATTGTAATTGTAATTATTATAATATTATTATAATAATAATTATTATTAGTTTTATATTATTATTATTTTCATTTTTTATTATTACTTTTTTATTATCATTATTATTATTTTATTATATTTTTATTTTTTATTTATTAAAATTATGTATTATTATTATTTATTTTTATTATTGTCATTATTTATTTTATATTATATTATTTATTATTATTATTATTTATTATTATTTATCATTATAATTATTATATTATTTGTTAGTATTATTATATTATTTATTATTATATTTTCATTATTGTCATTATAATTATTATTATTACATTGTAATTGTAATTATTATATTATTATTATTATTTTATTATTATTATTATTATCCTTATTATTATTGTCATTATTTTATTATTTTGTATTATTGTCATTTGTGTTATTATTATTATATTATTATAATTTTATTATTATTGTATTATTATTATATTATAAATTGATATTATTATTTTATTATTATATTATTATAATTTTATTATTATTGTATTATTATTATTTTTTTATTCATTAGAAAACTAAAATAATTTATTATTTTACTAATTCTCATCATCACTACTCCAAATATGCAATCCAAACAACATTTTCACTAACCTATATAGCACAAAATTAGCACTATTTTTGCACTAACCTAGATAGCACTATTTTTGCACTAACCATGACATGATCCAAACGCACCCTAATTAGTATTTATTATTTAAACAAATTATTTTCAAAATAGTTCCTTCTTTTAGTTTTAATTTGTTGTTTAAAGTCATCCAATATATTTTAAATTAAGCTCACCGATCATTTTTGATAACTTAAGCACGTACTAAGCGACTAACTGTCCCCCCTTACAAGCCTCCTTACACGTCCCCCATGAGCGGAGCGGAGCGAAGCATCTGCTCGAGAATTATCCATTACGTAAGTCTTTATACTCAAGACAAAAAGTCTTAATACTTTCTAATGTTGTCATCCAAATTTATTTCTAAGCCTCCATTTTAACTGGAATTCTTCATTCCATTTGGAGTTTCATATTGAATCATATAAGTCTTTATACTCAAATGTAGTAGTCTTTATACTATTGAACTAGATTCATTATAATAAATATTGAGTGTCAAGTTTTCATTTCTCAAGAAATGTAGTAGTCTTTACATATCAATTGAGGTATTATACTAAAGCCACAAATTCTTTATACTTGAGTCACAAAAAGCTTTATACTATCAAAGAGTCCAAGTCTATTGAAATATGGAGGCAATAAAAAATTAGTACAAATATAAAGTCTTTGTAAAAAATTAGTTTAAAAAAAATACTTGAAGTCTTTATACTGTAATCAATAAGTTATACTACATGATAAAACACAATCAATTATCGGAAAAAAATTGTTTCTCAGTGGGGGGAGCGTAAGGGGGACGCAAATATAGGGGACGTTATATTTACTCTTATTTTATTTATAATTATAAAATGAACATTATATATATATTCTTTTAAACACATTATATGAAGTTTCTAACAATGAATGGTATCCGTTGTGTTGTGTTTGGAAACATATATACCAACTTGTAAGGTTTAGGATTTAGAGTTTAGAGTTTAGATATCCGTTGAACTCTAAATTCTAAATTCTAAATTCTAAATTCTAAACTCTAAACTCTAAACTCTAAATTCTAGTTTCTAACAATGAATATCACTCCTAGTTAAACACAACACAACATTGCTAGAAGTTAATTTGAAAACTATTATTTTGAGATGATGAGATGAACCACTCAAATTAGATATACGCAAAAAGAGAGCACCAGTTGTGTTGTGTTTAACTAGGAGTGATATTCACTTTCAATAGAGAAAATGAAAAGAAAAATAGCAGTGATACTTTGGATTATTATTTGGAGGGAACTTGGGGAAGGGAGACATCAGGCAGGAGAAACCGAAAACTCATTCTGTTAACCTCTGGTTTTCTGTGACATCTATGGTGTACCCTTCTAAGTTATGTAGTAAATAAAATTAGTAGAATATCAAGAGACATCATATTCTGCCAAAAATAAATCAAAATAAAATCATAATCATGCAAACTATGTTCTACATACAAGTACATAACCCTTTTAGTCCTAAATACCTTCAATAGATATGTTATACTACCTCATTTGTTTACCAAACCAACCATTATGAGTATGCAGTAAAACCCAAGGATTCCATTAGTAACTAATAGAAATTGTTAATTACTTACAAACAAAATACCAAAGTCAAAAGAAACCAATAATTCTTTACAATTATATGACCCGAAAAAAATAAAGAAAAAGTAATAAACAAAGATAAAGGAAGCTAAGGGGAGCCTGAAAACCTAGAGCTTGATCTTCGACTCATACTTGCTCTATGAGAAGCTGAACGTTGCAAATCGGGTCTTAAACAGCTAACAAGACATGATGCCGTCTCACTATCAAAATTGTTACAAATTGAACGGCCCTTTAGTTTGCGAAAATTCACTGACCTAAGGGAAGTACACCCAAGGTCAACTGAGTGGTTTAACCTGAGGGTTCCAGTGAAAGGCCTGACAGTGGGGCCAAGCAAGGTGCTATTATTCTTTGTCCATGGCAAAAGCTTTGTAGGGCTGGTGGTTGTAAGACGGTAAAAGGAGACAATTGGTTGGCGGCAGAATGGACAGGGTATTGAACCAGGTGGAGCCCGTTTTGAAGTGGAGGTCGAACTGGTACTGGTTGAGCAGAGGTAAAGTGCACACTTGGTGCAAAATTCATGATCACAACCTGCATAAGATGAGATACTTGTAAAGATGGATATGCCAAAAGAGATTGCACAATTGAACATTAGTACTGCACAACTTCACTCTCTACATGCTACATACCAAAGGTTTGTATACAGAAACAGCAATGAAAGTAGTAGTGCCCGTTCACTGGGTTTGGAAACATATATACCAACTTGTACATTTTAGAAACGGTGTACAATTAAGTTAAGTGCCATAGGAACAAGATACAGAAACAGCCAACATATGAAAATGTTACTTTATAAAGTTGTACATTTTACAAACGGTGTACAATTAAGTTAAGTGCCATAGGAACAAGCACATAAACATCCACACATGCAGTTGGTGATCAAGTGTACTTACCTTCAGCTGCAACCATGCACTTATTCTCCAAACAGATGACACATGGCTCTGCGCCAGATAGTGATTGTGACGGCCTTCTCCATCCACATTCTCTGCACAAAAATCAACGTGACTACTTACAGTTATTTTGTAAATGTTAATGTAATAAATCTAACATGAAACATAGATACCTAGCAATTTTGACAATGCTCATGAGAGGGAGAGAGAGGTAAGGGGAAGGGAGAACATGGACCAGGGTTTGGGGCTGTTTGCTTAAAATTCCGTCCAACCCATTTCTGTGCCACGATCGAGCCACATTCAATGGTGTCAACCTTAACAACATTTGAAATTAACTTATAGATTGAATAGACCTCAAATAAGAGAGTATAAAGATAAATATGAACATCCAAGAGCTTATTGTCTGAAAATGCATACCCATTCGCATTCTTGGCTGTCAAGCTGGCACCAGATGCAATTAAAAGCTACATTGTCAAATTGAAATAGTACTTATATTATTGCTAGAAAATTAATACATAACAGAAAAAAAATTAATTAACATACTTGACAGCAGGCAGCATTTCCACTGCAGGCTGCATAATGAAGGGGCGTGCTACCAGCTCCTAATGTTCCAAAATAAAAAGGAGACAGCAAGACAATAAATATACAACAACAACATAGCCTTTTGTCCCGAACAAGCTGGGGTAGGCTAGAAATGAAGCCCCAATTGGATTTAATTTTCATAAGATTGGCTGAATTTTTACGTTGGCTCGCCATGCCTATCACAACCCTCCTCTTTTCCAGGCTTGGGACCGACTATGTAAAACATAGGCGGAGTTATAAGCAAGACCATAAATATAGGAGGAGAAAAAAAAGTAGTAGAATAAATCAATAAAAGATGATAGGTTGGAGACAGCCAGGGCATAAAATGAAATCACTGATAACTCGTAGCTTTTGCATTCAATATATAATTGCAATTTTGGTCAATATCATGAATTCAGCTAATATGATCAAATTACATATATAACAGATGTGATACCATACTGCAGCAAGAAAGGCTTACATGGAAGAACATAATTTATCTTCTAAAAAGGAAATAAATAAATTAGAACTTGATCTGTACCAATAAGGTCAATGGTAGAACCATCTTGTACAGTGACATCAGAGGGTGATGCACCTAAATCCAAAAGCAATTGTACACACTCGGCATGACCATTTAATGCTGCCAGGTGGAGAGCAGTGATGCCACCATCTGCCTTCTTGTTAACAACCCGAGATAATGCACTGTTGTAAAGGGTATGAAAAGGAAAAAAAAAGAAAAAAAAAACAGATATGCATTTATCAAACAGCCGAGAAAATATCAGGAGCATTTGTTCCCTGGCAAATGTGTTTCACAATTTCACCATAGAAAGAGGAACAATTTTGGTTAGCTACATGGCATTTTGTCCACAAATTGAGACTTGCTGTACCCGGAAAAACCTGGCTAGTACAAAGCCGTAATATGTTGTAAAGTTCCTGGATTTGAAAATCACATACTGGAATTTGCCAATCAAGAACCTCTAAATCCAGTACAATTCCTGGCCAATTTAAAATATGAAAAAATGTTGTGTGGTGTTTAATTTAGTAACTTGATACAGGGACACAAATGGCTTTAGCTGGCATATATTTCAAGAATTAGGAATGTAATTGCCCATCATCTAGCTAATCTGAGTAGAACTCTTAATGAGTCTTACATTGGTTTTACTTATCCTATTCATCATGTAATTCAGTCCCTGTAACATCTTTGGAATTAATAAAATTTATGCCTACGGGCTTCTGTTCCAAAAAAAAAATTGATACAGGAACCATATCCAGTCAATGTGCATACCAGTACGTACTAGAATAAAAAGAACTGACAGGACTCTACCATATATTAGCATGTCCAAAAAAAGAATGAAAAAAAAATTGTGAAGTAAGAATGCAACATACACCTCGTCAAAAGAATGTGATGTGCTCAAATCTTTATCTTTGTTGCCCTTGATATTCCAAAATTCTGATATACTTGGTACAAAATCTGCCACAAGTAGCCTTATACATCTAGAGTGGCCATTTTGAGCTGCAAAGTGCATAGCCGTTCCCCCACTCAAATAATCTTTTTTGTTAATCTAAAAATAAAAAGAACATAAGTATAATATACCGAACACTCAATTGACGGTGGTTAATGTATATAAAAATTACTTTGTAGCTTAATTACATTAGCCTTGAAGAGAATTAGGTTTTGAACAACCTTCCAGTGACCATGTAAACATGCTTGCATGAGAGCTGTCTGCCAGTAAAACAAAGGAAACCTCCATTACATAAGTCCTACATTATTTAATCTTGCAACCCAACCAAAAGGAAACTTAAATTAAGCTAACCTAAAGAAAAATTAACCTAAAGTAATTTTTCTGCCACCGAGAATTGACACATCTAACTCCGCCTATGTTTTACATAGCCAGTCCCAAGTCTGAAAAAGAGGGTTGTGATAGGTTTTGGCGAGCAAACGTAAAAATTCAGCCAATCTTATGGAAATGAAATCCAATATGAGCTTCATTTCTAGCCAACCCCAACTTGTTTGGGACAAAAGACTTTGTTGTTGTTGTCGTCAAGAATTGATACATCTAACCTTAAGGCTAATGCATTGCCCTATATGTGCAAGGTCGCACATTCCAAACCTAGTGCGCGAACTGGAGATGAGGTCAGTTGAAGGGGTTTAACCCTCATCTCATGCTAAAACAAGTACTGGGAATTGATCAATCAACAAGGAACAATACATATTATCTTCTGTAAGAGTAACCATCATTTTTGGATATGCTCCAAAAAGAACATGAGCTCTTAGATGAAATACTCAGGATAGCACTTGTTGCATTAGATTTTATTTTGATGAAAAAAATACCAATTAATAACAATAGTGTCAACTACAAGCAATTCAACTTCTGCACAACTCACACCTAAGACTAATTCAATATGGAACAATATATCGGACAAATATGGAACAAATGCAGGAAAGGTAGATCACTTCAGTTCAAGAAATATGGAACAATATATCAGACAAATACAAAAACTAAATGGGAGAAGGTCAGTTCATACCTGGCCACGGTAGTTATGAAGATTCATATCCACACTAGACTCAATCAGAAGAGAGACTATCTAAAAATTAATCCCACAAAACATAATAAACCAGTTAATAACAAAAGCATTATGACTTGTGACTAAGTATCCTTAATTGTCAAATGTCAATAGAGCTCCTTCAAAAGAAATAAAAAATAAAAATAAATAAATCCTAACTAAAACTCCATCCTTAAGACCTTAAAGCAGAAGTCTACAAAAATATAGATCGTACGTTGGAGCAAAAATTCTCAGACCAAAGTTATTCCTTACAAACCCCCCTTAGAATAGCAAATTTTCCAAAGTTTTCAACCCAAGTGAAAAAAATTCTACAAGTAATTTTAACAAAATCTGAAATATTTACCTCATGGTGACCACGAGCAGCTGAGTAATGGAGAGGTGAATTCCTCACACCAAAAGTCGAATACTTTGCTAGTCTTGGATTATACTCTAACAAAGCCTTTGCCTCTTGAAAATCTCCATCTCTTGCAGCTGAAACTAATCTCTCTCCAGTGGCGGAGCAGCCCAGTGAATCTCCCATCATGCTAATCAACCCCATTTTCTCTCTCTATCTAGAATTCTTTTAAAAGATCTCGTATGTGCAATTGTAATCTATTCTAGACCCGATTTATATCGCTATCGAAAGGATAACGTTTCTAATTTTCTAGAGGGGTTGTATAAAGAGAGACAATTCACGAGAGATGCAAGAGAAGTAATCAGTAGTGTTTGGAGAAAAACAGGATAGCATAAAGTTTCTTTCTGTCTTTTCCCAAACACCTACCCCAATTCTTTCAAGGGAAACGGATGCCTACGCAGGAAAAGAAAACCCAAAATGGCAATTCTGACAAACTGCCCCTTTCCTCATAAAAACAAAAAAAAATTACATGGACATGGAATCAGAAACCAAATCATATTTACACATGAGAGAGAGAGGTAGAGAGGCTAGTGATTGTTGATGTAAATTGGCCATACTTATGTTGGAAGAATAAGATCACCTTTTTCTATACAGAGAGATCAAACTGAGAAAAAAGAAATGCGAAGGACAAAGAACTAATATCCCAAAGCTTCTCTTCTCAATCTCCACAGAAGGTCAAACGGAGAAAGGAAAAGTAGTTGGGGGGGGGGGGGTGTATTTTATTCAATGAACTAACAACAACATACCTTTGATTTGATTTGATTTGATAAATACACTAAATACAAACGCAAACAGTAATCCACACAGAAACAAAGAAATTCAAATAAGTAACTTGAAATGTTTGTCACATAAGCATAAACGCTTAATGATCCCCGAAATGGCGAAATCGCAATGTTTGTACAATTGCGAGGAGAGCAGGAGGACTAGGAGACCAGATCGAAGTTTCAGCCGAAAAGGATTCACTAGTCTGGATACGGCTTTAAAAGGAACTGGAGTAGTGGACACACAAAAGGAAACAATTAACTCAGAGTCACAGATAGTGGGGTACTGGGGTGCGGATCTTCTATAGTACTATAAAAATTTAAGGAATTCTCGTTCATTATTTATTGAGATTCATGAACACAAATTTCAGGATTTAATGAACGGATCTAATTCACATGAAATAATTGTAATGTAGAAAATGAAAATCTGAATTCCAGATAGTGGGGGTAAGACTGTAAGAGAGAGACCACTCAGTCTCGATCTTTCTCTGGTTATTGCTTTTGGTCTTGCTTTTGCTTCGACTTTTGTTTTTGTTATTGTTATTGTTATTGTTATATTAATTTTTAAAGTTGTTCTCGTTCATAATTTTGTTATTATTTTTTATATTTTTGTTCTTGTTATTTTTATTGTTATTATAATTGTTATTGTTGTTCTTCTTCGTCTTCTCTTTTTTCTTCTTGTTTTTATTCATGTTTTTATTATTATTGTTGTTATTATTTTTATTATTTTATTTGAAAATTATATCAACTATTATTTTCAGTAGAGACAAATACAAAAAAAATGGATTCCATTTTTATTTTTTCTAACTAGAATGTGCAAAACTCATAATCAAAGCATTCTAACGACAAATGAAAACAAAAAAAAATCTAAAAAGAATTTCCATTAATTGTTGGGTTGATTTTTAAATTCATGTTCTTACCTAAAAAGTTTTAAGAAAGAAAAAACAATAGCAAAGGAATGCATCTTATATGAGATTGGTGGAATCAGACAAGAGAACCGGTTTTTTATGTTACTATTTTTAATTAATATGTTTTTATAACAGCATAGCTCCAGCCAACAAGAAAAGCATGTCTGCGTGATTGGGAGATGTGGGCCACACACATTCTATTTTATAATTTTTTGTTGAAACTTTAAAGCATAATTGTCGGAAACTTATCTGGTGTCGCGCGGTACCGACGTTCTGAATTTGATTTAAGGTTCGTATTTTTTAAATTTTATTTGCAAAAAATTTGATGCAAATGAATGGTTCAGATCTCTTACACAGCATGTACCGCGAGGCACAAGATCCTGTTCCATAATTGTCTAAGCTGAATTTTTATATCTCTCTTTTTTATTAAAGAGCTTAGATGACAAAACACTCAAAGGCTCTAATTTAATGGATTTTTTGCGGACAATGTAACAGTCATTCGATCAAATTCCATCTGCAGCACTTCATAAGCAAATTTTTAACTTCAACACAATCGTTCTCAGGAATTCACCATAGAAGATCCCGTAGAACTTGTGATTAAAATGAAAATTCGCTGAAAATAATATAGGCAATGAGTTTTGAACCTAGATCAAGTCTAACACCTCCCAATCACTTAACCACTAGACATCTCATCTATTTTTTATACAATACCTTATGTATTACATATATCCTTATAATATATACTTTTTATTATAAAATTGTTATTTGTTAAAATGAAACGATTTTTCATCTATATTATTTTCTTTCGTTGTTGTGCACGAATAAAATTACTAGTTATATTATAAGTCATGTGAGAAGGCATGTGATGTTTTAAACTTGTGTTAACTTATACCCTACCAGATCTCATTCCTTCCTCTAAATTAACGTAAAAATCTGAAACTAATGAAACAAATCACATTTTTTTTTATTTACTCTAAAATTTTAATTCTCATGTTTTTTCGGTCGATTGTTTAAAAAGTGACTATTGCATAGAAGGAACACAGGAAATATTGGAGGAGATTATAATGTAGTGACTTGTGACACAAATTATAGTACAGAAACCGCCACATATAATCGGAGACTTTTCTGAAAGTGACAAGGTCCTACTTCCAAGGATTCAGACAAAGTGATCCCCACAACCACAAGCCAAAGGATGCCCACGGGAAAATTTTTATAAAGAGCCATAAAACAAACTTTTTCAACGATCAAATGCACTCTAAAAATTTCACAGAGAGCGAAAAGCGCGAGTATTACTTGCGTCTCTAAATTTTTCAAATTTTTTCTACTTTCGTGTATTTATCTTAAGATTACAGTACAAATTTTATATTTTAGAGGCGCAATTAATACCTGAACCCCTAAAAAAGCGTATGACGCAAGTATTAATTGCGCATTTGATCCTCTGTGATATTTTTAAGGCCAGTTGATCATATCTGTTTAAAAAGTTAATTCTCTGACTTTTTATGTAAAAATTCTATGACCATGCGATGAGAAAGCACATTTCTCTCCTGTTTACCTAAATGGAGAGAATTTTTAGATGATAAAACACATTTCTCTCCGATTTACCTAAATGGAGATCATTTTTTAGCATAAAGTATAGGAATGTAATATTTTCATAAAGAGTTTTTTAATGACCGGATTATATGTAATAATTTAGCATCTCTGAAAATTATTACAAATGGTCTGGAGTGTCACTATTAACTGCGTTCCAATTTTTATTCCATTATTTTGTTATTTTTCTCAATTTTTCTCTCTTGTCCGGGCCTCACTTCACTGTAGAAATGTATTTCAATAGTTGCGCCATAAGGATATTTCAATTTTTTTCATTTTTGTTATAATAGTAATAATAATGAAAACAATATAAGGGGCTATTTGAACCAGAGTCATCCAACCAAGACGCCAGCAAAGACGCATCACAACCCGAGCAAAAGCCCACGCATTTTAATTAGGACTTATGAATTTGTGTGCTTGTTTGAAAACTATTATTACTTGACGTTTGTATTAACTGATAATTAAAATTATTATCTTTCGTGCTTCTTTATTATGTTCTACTATATTTTATTATTTTATGTTATGTCCTCAATAAGTTTAAATAATTATTACTACCTTTTATTTGTCAATTTGACGTCAATTAATACAAAATATTTTAATCTGTTAGTTCTTAACTAGAGACACGACTATTAATAGCACAACTAGTATCTACTAGTCATTGACTAGGGATCCATATTGCACAAAACTAGTGGCGCCCCTAAATTGATAAAAATTGGGAACTCTTAGGTTTTTCTATAGGAAGATTTTAATAGGCGGTCGAAATATACGAAAGTTTAATACGGTCAAACACTTTTTAAAAATTTCACAATGATCAAAGATGCAAGTAATATTTGCGCACTTAAAATATATTCTGAAAGCTCCATAAAATGCATGAGAGTTGGAAAAAAAAATGAAAAAATTAGGGGCCCAAGTATTACTTGCGTCCTTGACTATCGATGAATTTTTTTTGAGGTGTTTGATCGTATTTGTTAAATATTCGTATCTTTTGGTCATCTATGAAAACATTCTTAAGTATATGCATGGTTTTGATCAGGGACGGATAGTGAAAGTCTAAAGGGCCGGGCCGGGTTTTACAAGGGCTGGGCCTAGAGGGGCCTACGAAAGGGCCGGGTCTAAAGAGGGCTTAATAGGGGCCGGGTAATAAGGGCTTTGTTCTAAGAAAATAGGCCCGGCCCCTCTAAGGCCCGGCCCTTATCAGGCCCCTGGGGCTGCAGAGGGCCGGATAAGGGCCGGGTAATAAGGGCTTTGGTCTCATTTTTTAATTTTTTTTTAATTATGAAAGGGTTGATAAGGGTCTGAGGGGCTGGAGTGGGTAAGGGTTGCAGAGGGCCGGATCAGGGCTGGAGGGGTCGGGGCTTGAAAGGGCCCGGTCAATAGGGACCTATATTTTTTGAACGAATCCGACCCTTCTAAGGCCCGGCCCTTATAAGGCCCGGGCCTTTCAAAATCTTATTAAGGGCCGGATCAGGGCCGAGTCTGACAGGGGCTTTACAGGGGCCGGGCCAGGGGCTAGGGGCTTATGGCATATCCCTAGGGACGGACCTATGCATGGACAAAATCAGACATGTGCCGCTGCTTGATTTTGAAATGAAGTTTTCAAGTACTGAGTTTTCTATTGGATCTATAAAATTATAACCTAAACTTAAAAGAATGTCGCTACTTAATTTCAAATGAAATTATAAACTGCTTAATTTCAATAAGTATGACGCTGTTTAATTTTAACTTAAATCCGCTCCTGATTTTGATCAAGCTTTTAACCTCCCCGAGCGCTAATCCAACTACAACTTTTGTCTAAACCTCTGTTTAGTTTGAAAAAAGTGTTATTGTTTGAATTGGGTTAGCCTTAGGAGGAGAAATTCTTCATTTTGATTTTTTTTTATAGAGGTAAATCAGCTTCTGATCTGATTTTATTTCTTACATTAGAATTTGTTTTCTTTGCTTGATTTGTGTTCACAAGACAGTTTTGATAGTTTATAGTACATGTAGTTCCATCAGGACAGTTTTATCAACTTTTGCATTTTCACTATTTTTTTGAAAAAGAAAGAAATTCCTGTGGACTATGGTTAGATATCTACAGTTTTTTTTTCACGGGTATTCTCTGTGTCTAAAAACTAATTAGCCCACAATGCATTCACTACGTGGGAATAGGATCTGTTCCTGGTAAAATCTCTGCTTGTTTTCATCTGGACCGCTCAAAACTCATATAACGGTTAAAGCATTTGCTTCTGAATCAAATCACAACTATTCGTAACGGTCGATCGATTTGTGACAGTCGAATCGAGACAAGCAGCAAACAAGCAGGAATTTTACGAGCAGCAGATTCGGACCCTCACTATGTGGTTGCATTGAGTACCCACCAAATCATGACATAAATTGACTTGAATAAATCCACCGTACAATTAGTTTTGATAAGTATTTATTCTGTATTCCCAACAGCCTTATTAATTGCCAATGAGTTTATCATTTTTTATTCCCTTTTTTTAAGTACAATTTTATATAAGGAGGGTGCTATTTTATGAGCAATATTTATTGAGTGTTGAGAGAGAATTTAATTTTATAATTAAATTCTTAATTAATACCCAATTCTGCGATTATTTAAAGCTCCTTTGATTATTATGGACCGACTAGTTAATTTAATTATGCTTGTACATGGTAAACTAAATCCAATATCATGTTTATTTTGGGGAAGTCATTTAATCCAATATTCCAATATTATTATGAGGCCTAAGCCTTCTAATTGCCTGAGTTTAAAAGATCAAATTTAACAATGCAATTGAGGTTATTGATCTTCAACTCTTCAAGGTGGCAAACATACGTTAAATAATTAATCAATTTTTTTTTATTGTTGCAGCAACTATTAGTTATTCTCAATTTTAATATTTGGTTGAAAATATTTAACTTTTTACTTATAAATTTTCATCAATGTGTAAGATATAACCAATTCAAACTACAAATTAATTGCTTTATCTTATGGACTTCTATTGAATTTTATGTTGATTTTTTTGAATTTTATTTTTACACATATTGATAATATATGTTTCATTTTAAAAAAAATTAATATATATAATTATTTTCAAAATAAAGCCCTAAAAAGTTGTTATATAATGCTTGCTGACAGCAGTTTAGTTTGAAGATATAACATGAATTTAATTTGGAGAAAATGTCAGTGGATTGCTACCTTTTTTCCCTTTAGTAAAAGAGCACCATCATCAATTCGGCATAAAGTGATAGTAACTGCATTGAACTTGCATCTTAAAGTGTTCCCTTTTTACTTCAGTAGATTTATAATAAAATTAGGTTGTAGATTTAAATGATAAATTAATTATATTTATTTTATAAATTTTCCAATAAAGTTGATAGCAACACCTTGAAGATAATATATTATGAGTAGGGCTAGAATGTTTTATAAAGTGCGCGCTTTGCAATTTTGAATTGTTAAATTTTTTTCAAAAATTATTTATATTGTAAAAAGTATAAAATTCAACGGCTCAAAATTACAAAGTGCATCCCATGCAAAAACATTTTAACCCTACTCAGTTAATGTTTCATGTTTTAGATAAAATA
This sequence comes from Eleocharis quinqueflora, assembly GCA_964058865.1. NCBI lineage: Eukaryota > Viridiplantae > Streptophyta > Magnoliopsida > Poales > Cyperaceae > Eleocharis > Eleocharis quinqueflora. The sequence continues at coordinate 143,052 of CAXKVX010001252.1, read as the reverse complement.
AATAAATAAACAACTACGATGAATATACAAAGAATAAATGATTATGATGAGGGACACCTTGCTTAGATGTCCATATTTAACATCATCATAACAAGACTGGAATATATATATATAGAGGAGGGATTCGTAGCCGCCAACAATTTCGTAGCCGCTCGCAACCGCTCCATCATACTAAGTGTAAATCATCGATCCGGACCGTTGAAAATATTCTCCATACTAATATAGACTTGGAGACCAAATTTTATATTTTTTTGAATTTTTTTACTATTTTATCGGAAGGGTTGAAAATTAAATGTTTGTAAATCGTTAGATAAATAAATTTTCAATCCATCCGATAAAATGGTAAAAAAATTCAAAAAAATGTAAAATTTGGTTTCCAAGTCTATATTAATATGGAGAATGTTTTCAACGGTCCGGATCGGTCATTTACATTTGTTATCATGGAGCGGTTGCGAGCGGTTGGAAGTTTGGCGGCTACGGATCCCTCCTCATATATATATATATATATATATATATAAATTGAAAGGAGATTCCATATTTTGGAATTACCATTGTGGTAGCTAATGTTTCAATATCATATGTCCGAATATACCTTTCGATTTGGAAATTTGTGGTCTGGACGTTAAACACAAACAAATTAATCATTCACTTGTGATTGTAATAGTACTGTTGATAGCAACTAAAATACTTAAGGAACAAAAGCCTTTGAAATTGGCCATTTTAATCACATGTTTTTGCATGTATTCATTATGCTTCAACTCGGAGCAATCAATGAAAAATGTCCGATCTATCTGTGGTATAATGTGGATTTTAGTAATAAAGAAACCGTTGTTGTACTCATTTAGCTAGATATATATTTTTTTTACTTTTTATTTCCCTCTAACGTGTTAACGTGTTGTGTCATATCAGTACCATCGCTAGCTAGAATCCAATTATTTTTTGGCACTACAAAAGGGAAATTGGCGCATAAATTGTGTGAGGCTCAAGGCTCAAGAGTCAAAATTGCGCATCATTTTTATTTATAGTTGTATTTGGATTTTATGAGAGAGACGATGAATTTGGATCATCTGTTTAGATATAACGGTATCTTGGATTCGCTTTTCATTACAAATAAAGAATATTTATATAAGTATATTTTTTGTGATAGAAACGTACAATATATTTAAGTATTAACATTACTGTAATTAACTTGTCATATTTTTAATTTAAAAGTGTAAAAACTCAAAAAGTTACATTTCTGGACAAATGTTAAATTCGTTTTAGGTCAGAATTCAAATTTAACCAACAAAAAAGTAAAAGGGAAATTAACTTATCATATTCAACAGTCTTTGGCTTCCTGCTTCAAAAGACATGACAATCTACAAACGTGCTTAGGTTCCTTGAATGAATAAATTAGCAATGGGAATGGATTCAGTACTGTACTGACATATATTTACGATTGATCTCGACCGTTTAATCTGAAATGAATGCTCCAAATCAAATTTGATTGGAAGATTTTGATGGAATCTGCGAAATGGGAGAAGAGATCATTGCCAATTTGTTACCAAGGTCAGTATTAGCTGTGACTTCTGACAACACCAGTGTGATTATAGCACAAAAGTTGATCCACTTGAATCAGATCTAATCTAACGACGCACGATCGTGTAATAATTGCATGACACCATTGTGGTCATGAACTCAGACAAGGCTTTTTCAAGTATTCACTTGTGCAGCACCTGCGCGTGGCCTCACAAAACCAAATAACCAATACTTTAATCTGAAATGAATGCATTTATTTAGGTATCGTTCTTACAATTAAATTACACTTGATATTAGCTCAGAGCTTTTATAAATCTATCTTTTAAGATAACCTTATTTTTGTATGTCTTGTTATGCATCACGTAAATGCACTTTTATAAATCTATCTTTTGTGTTATGTTCTGCATCTTGAAGCGCTGTGGAATGAGCTTTTATGGTTTTCGTACAGTTTTTCAGGCTTAGAATTTCTTCTTTCTGAACGAGCTTCTACATTTGAGACCAACTCATTCCTTCAATAAAGAAAAGAAAATAAAAGAACAGAGGTGCTGTTATGCTAAACAAAAAGCACGTCTTCTGTGATTAATTACATGCTTCTAAAGAAAGCATTATGCATCTATACTTTTTCCTTAAATTGAATAATTTGCAGTCGAACTTGTACTGATAAACATTGTGTTATGAACTTATGTTGCAGATAAATGGCATATAACAGAAATGTCATTCCTGCAGTCAGAGAAGTGCTAGAAAATTGGAAAGAATGTATTTTTGTTTTAATACTAATGATCATGCAGTGCAAAAAACATTAGGGTACAAAATAAATACAGAAAGAACAAAGATGCATAAATAAAGTAACTTACTCTATATGATTGGTTAGCTACTAATGAAATACAAACGAATAGACAAATGAAATACTAATTCTCATTGAGGTCCTTATCAGGAACCAATATTCTGAAAACAGAGTAATGATGATTTAAACTTTTGTGTCCATGCAACCGGTGCACGGTGCCCAAAGCACCTACCCTCAAATTTGGGAAGGCATAAAAGATGCGCTTGATTCTTTGATGAACGAGTGCCATCGCACACCTTTGATAATAAAACCAGGAAAATGTCACAGGTTAAGATTAATAAAGCACTTCAATCAAAAGCGTAAACAGATTCACTTCAGCTGTTAAAAAACAATCAATAAAAGCACTTGAATTTTTGGTTTCTGGCTTATGCACTAAAAAATGGAACCATTTTTGCAGATGACCTCCAATGGTATATTTCAAATGTATATATTTTTCTTCACAGGTAATTACGCGATGAAATTTTGCTTGGTTAACCAAGATAGAACTAAAGTTGGATTAGAGTAGCCAGTGATGAAACCGTAAACTTACATTGGGCATGGCTCCCAAGCAAGGAATATGTCAAAGCCAGTACATAAGTATGGCCTTGTTGCTTCACATGCTAAATCACTAACACTTTCCGAATCTCCCTTCGCTGGAGCCTCATTCTGGAATAAAATAACAAAACATGTGGTATGATTAGTAACTTCAGTGTAATTATGACACACAAAGTAGAGAGAGAGTATAGTGCCAAATAACACAAATTGGGCTAGAGGTTATATTACAACACCCTAGAACAGTAGATTTTCAATTGGATATGTTACAATCATAACATCAGCTAATGTAAGTCGGGGCTGAAACTCATACCTCTGTCCTCAGCCGCTTTGCTGGACCATCATCAGAATAAAATTCGGAATAACAATTATTCTCACACAGCGATGGATTAGGGTATAACTGCCGGTCCCTTGCAGCAGCATTTTCAATGGCAACCATTGCCGCATGTTTTAAAGGATGCCATGTGAAGCTATTCTCACATGACGTCACCCCATGATCAGGGATAGGTTTTTTCAGCCATCCCCAAGGATTAACACATACAATTCCTTGGTTTTCTCTCCATTTATATTTTGCCCTTTCATTATTTGAGTTTGATGTAACTTTCTCTTCTGATGAACTAAGAAGGGGTAATATTTCATCTTGAGCCTTTGAGATTATTTGACCACTAGATGGATCAACAATAATAGCAGCATTCACCACCTAAAGGAAAAAGAAGAAACATTTACTGAAGACTATTTATTTATGTTACCAGAGGACTACCACAGGACTTCAACCCATACAAAGAAGACAATTTTCCACAGAGGATAGTCAATTAAGAAGTTTATACTGCACCAGCTATTTACAGTTTTACACTCTAGGGCTATATTTGGTAGAGGGATATTCTGCATTGGCCAAATTCAGTTTTCAGCTTCTAGTCAGTCTGAAACTATCTTAATACTAAATGAAAGATGAGATTTCTTTTTTTTTTCCCTGACAATACTTGGCCTTTGTGAGCTTGATCCTGGTCATCCCGTGTACATCTGATTACTACGGTTACCAAGAGCATCACAGAGACACCATTGGTGAAAAATAAGGATCACAAAGTAATTCAGTTTCGATCTGATTAGTTGGAATATAATAACGAAGGCATAACCAACTTGTAGATAATAAAAAGGCTAGAGAAACTTATCCTTGTTTCTCAATAATTAGTTTGTGATAATTTAAATCCCATGAATGGATGAAAAATGGGCTATAAGGAACATAAGATTCTGAGAACTCAAGCATTGCAATAATTTAAACTCACCTTATGTTGAATATTTGATTGAACTAATTGAATCAAGCTTTTCATGGAACTATATATATACTTAATTTCTTCCTCATCCAATGCAGATACACCTTCCGGACTGCCATTTACAGAAATGAAGGAAAAACATGGAAAGTTCAAAGATTAAACAATAACTGAGACAAATTTAGGTCTAAAAACAAATAAATGCAGTTCAAAGTATTCATCAGTTTTTTTTTCTTAATTTTTTTTATTTCTTATTTGTTGACTTAGTTCTATTGGTACTGTTGTTGAGAGGTTGCTCAACAGGTTTTTTAATATACAAGCTTCCTGATACCAATAGAGAAAGACATGAACCAACTTCTTCTTGCTGGTACAAAGAGCCACCAAGTTAAAAGTAATTTTATGTGTCAACCAGAGCAGTTTCAACAACATTAGTCATTTAGAATAAACAAATACCATTTGACAATACCATACCAGCTTCTAAGGACAAGAGCTGAATTATCTGGAAATAATATTTTACTTGGTTGGGGGATGGAATGAAGTTGGCCAAATCTTGCATTGTTCTTCCCACTCCTCTTTAGAGGTAGCTTGGAATCTAGAAACCTTGAAAAATAAATATTGAAATCATCAACTGCTTTAAGAAATGAGTAAGAATAATCAATACTTAAAGTTTGAACAATAACATTTCTTTATTGCCAATGTCCTAACATTACCATTTGATCAATGAGAAAATTACCTTCACAACTTATATTAATTTTGGGCTTCTGTCTATTTAGGAATTTAACTCCGCCTATGTTTTACATAGCTGGTCCCAAGCTCAGAAAGGAGGAGGGTTGTGATAGGCTTGGCGAACCAACGTAAAAATTCAGCCAATCTTATGGAAATAAAATCCAATATGGACTTCATTTCTATCCTAACCTAACTTGTTTGGGACAAAAGGCTTTGTTGTTGTCTATTTTAGGAATTTGTTCGAGCCACCCCCACACCCCCAATGAAAACCTGATCTTGTGGAACACCATGCTAGTTTGTTGCTCATAGATATGAATCATGTTCAGTAAACCAAACAGTTCTCTGAGTTGCTTCATCAAAACACATCATTTTCTGAAACAATATGATTGATTAGTACAGGAACAATAACCCTTTGCTTACCTTTGCTGAAAAGAGATTCAAATTGTAGTTATCTATTAGTTGGCGTAGACCACTTGGAAGAGCCTCAACAGAACTTCCATTTTCAGATGAAACAGATAGTATAATCGATAATTCAACTCTTCCTGACACCATTCAAGAATAACAAACATCTCAACCACAAAGCACAACTAAGAAAACCTCAAATCACTACAAAATTTATTATTAGACCCTGAGCTAATTCCAAGTAGAGTTGGCAGAACCAAAACAATACCCCAACAACCAAATCAAATGGTTAGAGACTAGAGTACCATCTATAGTTTCGGATCCTGAGCTAATCATGGATTAAGTAGATTAAGCAATACTCAGCGCATCTTAAAATACACGCAGAACCTGCTCAACATGACACGAAACAAAAAAATGATTTACAACCAAAAATGTTCAGAAACCAGAAATTAATTATCCAAACCCTGAAATGAGTCAAATAACCAGACCTAAATGACCAAGGCCAAAAAAAGCAATCGACTGACATTGTAACCCTTGATCCCAACAACAAGAAGACAAAGATGGACTTTTGAACAAATTCTTATATAAACAACCAGAGGGAAGGAATCACAGTTATATTGAACTAAAATGCAATACCTTCAGAATTTTCCTTTTTAACCCGCTTTACATGATGAAGGTCCTCAAGTGGGCATATCTGATTTAACTGCCTGACAATCAATTTTGTGAAAAAGAGTGTGAAATGGTGATTGAAGTACTAAAGCATATAGGTTGGTACTGATAGGTCCACTATAAAGTTGTACCGTACCTCACTGGTATGTAAGAGTTGGGTGTTGAATTTTAGAGATTTCTAGCTCAATCAAGGAGGTAATGAAAGCCCTCTTTTTGCACATTTCCATCAAACAAGGTAAATTAAAAAGATACATTTCCCATTAACCTTTAGATTTAAAGGTGAAAGCTAGACAACGGCCTAATTAAACTTTTTACTATTTTCAGAAATAGAAAAGGTATGATTCTCACCGAATTAGTGTACTTGCCAGCTTTGGCTCTATTTTGGCAGCCACCACATTCACTATTAAGACAAATGCAGATTTCGAACCGATCAAATGAAAATAATTCATTTACTTTGATATAAAAAATCCAATTAAAGCTGGAGGACAGAAGTTACTAGTGGAATCTTGAAGAGACAGAAGCACATTTCCAGGGATGTGTAACATTTCCCAATCCTTGAACTGTTCATTTTGAGCCGCCATTGCTGAACGGAGAAGTGGCAACTATCCAATTTCCTACTTTTCTCTTGTCTTTAGAAAAGGACCGAACTTCACTTAAAAAATAATAATAATCAGAGGAACATTTTTTAGTAAGCAAGGCATATTCTTAAAAAAAAAACAGAAACTGAGGAAAATACAAATGTAACAAGGTATTTTAAAGTTTACTCGCACCACTATAAGCATCCTTTCGAGGTTTTTGATGTTAAGCAATCCAGAAAGGGAGTTGTCAAACGTGATAGGTGCAATATAAATTTTACTATTGTTGGTTTTTGAATTATTTTAAGCTACCGGAAGCACACCGTTTTAAATATATTGATGGCAAAATTTCATGTATATCCTTCAAAAACTTCAAAATTATATATCTCCCTCTAAATCCGGATATTACACGTCCTCTTCAAAATTTAAAAAACTTACAAATTTACCCATTTTATTGTTTCTTATATTAAACTCATTTTACATGTGTAAAATACCCATTTTACCCTTCACTAAAAGTATACAAAATATAGCTTATTTAATAAAAAATATCGATCTTATATTTGATTGGTTTTTGAGGGCAAATTAGTCACTTTGTACTTCTGATGTATACCCGGTGACATTAAAATATACCTCTTTTGCCCTTAATTAAAAGTGAAAATAAATGTTGCTTGTTTAATATAAATATCGATATGATATTTGATCGATTTTCGAGAGAAAAATGTTCATTTATCTACTTTTTAATACATACACAACAATATATCTACATGTCACCAGATATACGTGTAAAATGGGTATTTTACACATTTAAGATGAGTTTTAATATAAAAAAATAAAATGAATATTTTACACATTTAAGATGAGTTTTAATATAAAAAAAATAAAATGGGTAAATTTGTGAGTTTTTGAAATTTCCAAGGGAAAATATGTAATATCCAAAGGGAACATAATTTTGAAGCTTTTGAAGAGTATACGTGAAATTCCGCCTATATTGATTGAAAGTAACACTTTTTTGGAGGACCCTATTCTGCTACATTAATCATGGATTGTCTATTTATTTATTTTAATTTAACTCAATAAATTGCCTATTTAATTGTGCAACAAAAAATATGACTAACTGTCCCTCATCACATAAAATTGACAAAAAAAAAGCATTTATAATCACGGAAAATACACTCACCCACATAACAAACAAGCAAATTCCAAGCAAAAACAACCCATATATAAAATATCTGGTTTGTGCTTACCTTGAAAAATCGTGTAAATCAATTGTAATGGCGATGCTATGGCTTCAGTAGAAGGAGAGAAGCGTACGGTAGCGAGCAGATGGCGGGGGAGAGCTCCTGCTCCTGAGTCCTGACGGCGAGAGAGAGAAGAGAGCAGATCTGATGCGATCATGCGAGACGAGTATTGTATTGAGAGAAATTAGAGGAGAAATCGAAATGAGGCCATGAGGGGAGTTAACAGCAGGCCGCGGAATGGCCATATTTAACGGCCCGAAAGGCCTTACAAATTTTGTCCGACCGAGGCCCTTTCTTTAATGATTGTTCGTTGTTGGGTGCTCCTTTCCATACTTTCGGACCCGTATTATTATTTGCTGAGGAAAATTTGAGAGAGGAACGCTCGATTCAGAAGAATATTTAATATTATTAATATTTAACTTGATAATTCTGATTCAAGTTATATTTTTTTATTTATTGTCCGCAGGCTTATAACATACCCACAAATAAATCATAAAATAAATTTGAAATCCCTCTGAAAAATTGTCATAAAAATGACTTGAACTCAGGGCGTATATCTATGTGAGGTGTTCATAGTGTTATGCTTGAAGCGTGAAAGTGTTGTCAAAACTTGGGGATTATTATCAGCGCCACACCCCCACCACCCCAAGTATTTTGGAAAATTCATACTCCTCTATTAAATGCAATAGTGGTTGATATATACTTTGACATATGTTAATTATGTACAATTATTGTACTTTTCAATTACTAAAAACTCTTGACACGTAACAAGCAGAATTGGTCTAGCGTGTTTTTAACTATTTCAAGACGAAGTCAAAATAATAATTAAGTATTTTGACTTTGTCTTTTTTTTTTCTAAAAAGACAAGTCAAAATACTTATTATTTTTAATAATGCATCTCATAGTCTGTTCAAACGTTTTTCATCAATATTCATCAACACATCATTGTTAACTATTAAAATTAAAATTATTATGTTAATTTATGCAGATTTATAAACAACATGATTCAACTTTAGTTATTCATAATTTTGTTTATGTGTGGACTGCTGCTATTTTTTTTTTTTAGCGTTGCAACATCACCAGGTCTAGGCTCATCACCCTATTATTATTCATGCACACTGCGCGAGCACACACACAATGGCAGATTTATGTGTAGTTAAGTTCATACAAGTGCTTGTGTTTGATTTTTAGAAAATAATAATATATTAATTTTGTAGTTCAATAAAAATCATATTCTACTATATATGTTTGGGCTTGAGTTGTGTGAGTGCCAGAGTTTGGGCTGTTTAATATAATTCAGAAGTCTAAAACTTTTTTTCTCACATAGATAGGCATAAACTTCATCTCTCACCTATTAACTTAATTGTTTCATTCTTTTTTGGTGATCGTAGCAGTACTGGATTATGTTTGAATCACACTAGATTCAGTTTTTCTTTCAATTTATTCATGATGATCTGTCTAATTCTACATCAGTATCTATATTCGAACTTCAGAGGGTTAGAAATGAAATGTTGAATAACATTGTTAAAGCTATACAATTTAGGTGACTTGATGTTGCAGTGGGCCTAAATTTGAATTGTTTATAACTAAAAATGAATCGCTGCACAGTCAAGTCTCACATTTCGATAAAAAAAAATGCAAACAAGCTTCAATAAATATATCGTTTCCTTATCTAAATTAAATTACAAGCAAAATAAAAAAACAAAAGCAATTATCATCATCATCATCATCATCAATACTATTAAGTGATGCCTATACTTAAAAATTAATTCTCAACTAGCTGGAAGTGTCTCTTCAAAACCATGGCCAAGTCTTCCTCCCCCTTCAGCTTCCTGTGGCAATCCTTGCTCCTACTCTCAAAGAACCCTAAACTCTTTTCTATTATTTTCTTGATTTACACCGTTGTTCGATTATACTTCAACATCCTCAACGTTTCAAGTCTCCTGTCAATAATTACCTACTGTGCAACCTCAACAACATATCTAGGAGAGATTCTGACACTGAAAAAATTGCTGAACAAGGTCAAGAGCTTAACCAAAGGGCCTTTAATTACAAACCTTTTTGTTGAACTCTTCCACATTGTCTACTCGTACTCTTTTTCTGCAATCATCTTTGCAATATACTGGTACGTCTCCAGAAATTACAAAATCAATTCGTGGGTTTTAACGATCCCGTTGATTTTGTTTGATACTCTTCTTTCATCCTACTTCACAATAATTTGGTCCATGGGTGTGGCAATATCTGTCATCGAGCCAAACTTCTATGGAATTGGTGCAATGTTGCGTGCAATGGAACTCCTAAAAGGGCAAAGGAAACAAGTTCTTCTCCTAGTTGTTGCTATGACCTTCACCTCTGGTCCCGTGTCAAGGTTCATATACGCGCTTCTTCAAACAGTGGTTTCCTTCACCTCTGGTCCCATGTCAGGGTTCATACACGAGCTTCTTCAAACAGTGGTCTCCTTCTACTCAATGATGGCTATCACGGTTCTCTACTACAAGTGCTGCAACCAGGCCAGGTAATGCAGATGTAGGAAATAAATTGAGCATGTACCAAACTTCTCACCACTAGTATAGTGTAGAAACTGAAGTTTTAATGCTCATGTACGGATGTCTTAATTTGTGTGGCAATATCATGTATGTTGTGTTCTCCATATGTGTACAAACTATATATAAACAAGAAGCTTTACATTCTATTTGTTCAATTTTTTTTTTTTTTTGAGAAGTGGAACATTTTCTTGATAGAATAATCAATGAGCAACATTCTATTTTCTCATTGATTATTCTATCAAGAAAATTAATGTGAAACTGACATTAAAAAATAATTGGTATGGATTCATTATACTTACTGATATATATGATAAGGGTGATTGTAGCATAAATGCATAATCCAACAGTTTGTGTACATCTTCGTTATAAACCGTTGATTTTATAAGGAAAGCCATTAGAAATCATCAACTCAATTCCACGTTTTGATACTTGTTGTTATTCAATAGCCCTCCCGGCTCGTGATACCAAGTAAAATATCAGTTTTCATATCATATATTTTGGATCTAATTGGTGCTTATATAATTGAATCACATATTCTAAAGTAATTTGATCTGATGTTAAAAAATTGGGTATTTGAGGCCGTATTTGCGACCCAAATAAAAATGGTCGCAGTTCTTTATTTCATCTCAAAACAAAAAGGCCGGAAGCCCTTTGATCCTTCTTTCATTTTTTAACCGTGGCCCATGTGTAATTTTGTAAACAATAACCTAAAAACCAGCCTCATCTTCTCTTGCGCCGCACACACTCTCTCTCTATCTCTCGTTCTGATCGACATTGCGCCATTGTTGTCGAGCCCGACAGGAGCGCCGTCAATTCCTCTACATCCAAGACGCGCATCTCATTCTAGAGTTATTGATTCTCACAGAGCGTCATTTTTCTATTTGGTTCCATTAGAACAAGGTGGAAGCGATCTCATGGAAGAGAAGCCCGTGGAATTCAAAAACTTGTGCTCCAAGGAGTACTTTGGTCACAAGAAGAAGGTATCATAATTTTCATTCTCTCATCATGTTCGTCTTTTGCTTTTGTCAAACGATTAATGTGATGCTAGGTTGCAGCAATAATTCCAAGAATCTCAATCGAGCTTTTAGTGCTCGTAGCTTAAATCCCTGGCTAATTTTTACTTCTTTTAGCTTATATGTGTTCTCTTTGTTACTGAGGAAAAATTAGGGCTTACCTCTGAAAACGACGGAAAATAGTCTATATGACTTCGCAAATTTGGAGTATTCGTACTAGTTCTCCCAATTATTTGTCTTAGATTTCCGTCTAGGTTCCTCGTTTGAATCATTAAGGTTCCGCCAGAATTACAATTTTGAATTGAACTATCTCCCAATTATTTTCCAAAAAAAAAACCAACTCTTTTGACACAGTAGTTGCTATTGCCCTGTTCACTTGTTTCTCTATTTTCTTTATATCCTTCAGTGGTCTTTATTTGCGGCATGGTAGACAGTGGTGGCAGTAACTTCACTCATCGCGTGATCAGTAAGTAATCAGTCTTTTACTTCATCGATTGTGTTGTATTGATGCTTGGTTTGGATCTGTTACTAATATGCCTCAGTTGATGCATTTGAATTTGATTTTTTTTTTACTGATTTGTATCGGATACTGATATTGCAGTGATTGTGTTGAATTTGCAGCTGTTACTAATCATGCTAGTAATAACGTGACTGATGGCCTCAATGGGTTTGATGTCGGTCAAAATGCGCAAGATTCATACTTTCACACAGGTAAAAGGGGTTATCAGTTCATTACTTATCACAAGCTCTGGGATATCTGTCTATTTAATTATTCTAAAGATGATATACGACCAACCAAGATTCAATCAAAATTTGGAAGCTACATGATAAATTGATAACTAACAAAATTGTTGATTTCGTTATTTTTATTTTTGTTTTTGATCAAGAAGATTGTAATTCTAGATATGCAAGGAATGGGAAGCAGTTGACTCTTTAGAGAGGCTACAAAGACCAAATGGTTGAAGAAGCCAATGCTGTCATTTTTTACATTCGGATCGTACATATTAGGGGTAAATGCATCATACCTTTTCAATTGATTCTTGTATTCCATTTGTCAATTGTCGATGTGTTACATGATGTGATTTTATATCTGGGGGCAGGTACATGGGCCTGGAGCTGATCTTGATACACTATGTGTGGGGCCATCCTATGTGAACAGAGAGGTAGTTTTTATTCTACTTCCATTTGCCAATAAGCGAAGGTCTGGTACCAGGTACTTCCTGCTTTATTAGTTACTATTATCACTCAATTGCTCCTTTTTTGTTTGCAGGAGGATTTCTTCATTGTACTACATGACCTTCTAGCTGAGAATGAAGAGGTGACTGAACTAAACCCGGTACCAGATGCCCATGTACCAGTCATGAAATTCAAGTTCTGCAGCATTTCCATTGACCTCCTCTATGCCAGTGTCTCCCTTTTAGTCGTTCCTGAAGTATTTTCTTTCCTTTGCATGTTCTCAAGGAGAAAATAATATATGTTTCATCATTACTTGACAATTGAAATAGCACATCAGTATTTCTCAACGTTCTTATAATCATTAAGTAACAGTATTTTTTAGTTTTGACAATCTTTTAGCAAACAATGAAACTAGAACATTTTGTTACACAACTTGATGGAATGATGACAGTTGTTGCAAAAAATGAACAATAGAAACGCTACTGGATGCACAGTTATGTTAGTATCTAACTTTTTATGTTGTTTATTGTATTCCAGGATTTGGATATATCACAAGAGTCGGTGCTTTACAATATTGATGAAGCTACTGTGCATAGAAAAAATGAAAAGAAATTGGTACCAATATGAAGTTAAATTTCCTATTATTGGATATTTGTCAAACTATAATCAGGTGTTCAATTGGATTGATTGGTTTATTAATTAGGGTTCTTGGGTTTATTAATTAGGTGTTCAATTGGATTGATTGGTTTATTAATTAGGGTTCTTGGGTTTATTAATTAGGTGTTCAAGAGGAGCATCCAGAGGTTACTATCCTTGACCCACCATATGCAATTCAAAAGGTTACTGTTCTTGACCCACCATAAGATTTTCCTCAGATAAATAGCCTACATTTTATTCTGCACTTCTTTAAAATTACAATAGTGATGAAGAGCTCCTTAGATGGTATATAAATAAGAATTGCTATTTTGTTATTAGAAATGGAAGCAATATATTCAGGTTATTATAATATGTGTCCAACAATCAAATACACAAATGTCTTTTTCCATAAATAACAAAAAAGAAATAAATAGTTTAAGTTCATATGTTCAAAATTTAGAAGAACCATTTTGTATTGGCTAATATTAAGAGGCCTTCTTCTTGATTAGTAGAGTTCACTCCTACAAACTTGGATCTTATTTTTTTTTTTGGTCTTATCTTTGCTTTTTATTGGAAGTGTTGAATTTTGCTTGTATATTTTCAGGTGTCAAGAGCACAATATTGGAACCATCCACTTTTCTTATCTCATTTAGATGATTGATGTTAGATTCGTATTTTTTTTCATTGATTGATTCTACTATTGTAGTGTTCTGTGAGATATTGGCATGTAGTATTTGATAATTGACGTGATTAATATTGTAGAATTGACATACTTTTATAATAGTTGTTTGTGGTGTTTGTAACTTTGTATAATTAAATTTGTATGGAGTAACAATAATATTTTATACATTGCAGAGATTCTTTGGTTCAAATGTAATATAATTTATGAGAAATCTAGAATGAAATGGGTAACAAGAAGGAACCAAAATAGCAGAACTACGTAATTGGTAAATATACAGCATCTGCGACCGGATGTATATCAACTGCAACCGGATTATGTCAGCAGTGTGCATCTGCGAGGAGCAATTGGCGAGAAAATCATGAGCGACCGGACACTGTCGCAAGATGGTTTTTGCGACCGGAAAGGGATTTTTTGCGACCGGTACCCCGGTCGCAGATGCACAATTATGTTGTAGTGAATATAATATAAATAATATGCATAATAACGAAAATATAATAAATATAACTGCGTAAAATATAAATCATAAATATTTAAATTGTTGTGTAAATTATTAGATGCACAATAATAAAAACAACATGCATTATAACGAAAACAACAAGCATCATAAGTAAAACAATTTTTCGTCGGAATTGAACTAAATACGAAGTGGAAATTGGTGATGAAATCGATCTTAGAATCTGTCGAACATTTTTCATTCAATATTGTGCGACTACGTGGCGTTTAAGTTGTGCAAGTGCCAAGGTTTTAAATAGCGTATAGCGGTCCATAGCGGTGCGGAAGTCATTTAGCGTTTAGCGGTATAGCGGTGATAAAGCGGACGATAAACCACAACATCGCTATTTTTTACATATACATTATTTTAAAGCAAATTGTCAAGAATATCAATGAAATTACTAAATTAAATAAATTTATCAGGAAATTTTGCATCTCTCTTATGTCTTTAATAGAAAAATGCAACATAATTTGAAAAAAATCTGAATTTAACTAGTTTGTTGATGAGAATTTGTAAGTTATGTATGGAACAAAATATAGAGCTTGTCGTGATCTTTCCAACGCATAAAAAATCACTAAAATCGGAGTTACGAGTCAAAAGTTATGACTATTTGAACAAAAGTACCGATATATCCGCTTTATCACCGCTTTTTTTCAGACCGTCATCCGTTTTATCACCGCTAAATTCCGCTTTATCGCCAAAAACCGCTTTATCGGCGTGTTTGAAATAAATCGTGCGGTTATAGCAAAATTTCCGCTATATCCGTTTTATCGGCGCTATATCGCCGCTTTTTAAAAGCTTGGCAAGTGCATTTATCATCCATTCATCCTCTCACGCTGTGACACACTATTATATTGTTGTAGTGATATTTTGACCGTGATGTCCGCCGATTTGGATTGCAAAATTTTCTAAATTTTCGCTCAAAGTTGTTGTAACTTTTAAATCAAAATGTCAAGATCTATTCAGTAAGGTGAGATACAAGATCTTTATGAAGAGGTTTGAGATTTTCAAGTCCCGTCAAGAATTATTTTTAAAGAGAATTTTCAAATTTATTTTCTAGTTTGTTTGTGGTGTACAAGATCTTCATAGAAAGGTCGCTAGCCTTCTTTAGAATCTCTGCCACTCCTAGCAGTTCGCCACAACATTTATAGCATTTTGATGTTAATAGATAGGAAGATGGAAGTGATAGAGATGGCTTATTGTTTTACTCTTTAGGTTTCCTACTGTTGCTTATATTTTAAAAATTGATGTAAAAAAAGGACCAATAATCAAAACAACAAAAAAATTTGTTGACAACATGTTCCCCAAAAATCTAATAAATCTTTTAACAATTTCACTAAATGAAAACTTAGTAAGCAATTTAGACCAAATTCACATAACTAAAGCTAATCAAAATCACACAACCAATTGATATTTGGTTCAATTTGCCGCTGCTTTAATTTGAATTTGGTTCTATTTCATCACAATTTGGTCAATTTGAGTGTTGGTTTGGATTTCAGTGGCTAACCTAACCTTTGAATCTTCAAGGAAATCAACAATTATGCATATAAACATCATTCGATCATCACAAGAGCAATTCAAGTCAAGTTCAACCTAAATTTTCTAATTTTGGTTCAGTTCAGTACAGTTTAGAGTCCGGCTGAACATTAGATCTAAATCAGTTCTAAACAAGCAATCAAATGCATGAAATTAGGTTTGATGATTGATTTTAGATAGTTTGAATGTTTGTTTTGAGGACTGTAAAAGCTCAAGACTTGAATGACTTTCGTTTTTTTTTATTTGAAATTGAGATTCAGAAAGGGGGAAAGGACAGCTTTCTATTGTTTTTCCTTGGTTTTGATATCTGAATTTCTTGAAATTTGAAATTGAAACAAGATTTGTATGAAAATAACAAATCTCTGACAACTGATTATACGGAGTAAGACTTAAAAAAATAAAAAAGGATTTATTTCAAATGCTTGGAAGATTTGAGCACATAAAGGGCATTTGAGGGCAATTAGGGCATTGTTTTGATTTCATTTGATCCTAGTGCCTGATTATAACTTTTAGAGCTTGCAAATGGATCAATGCCTTTACTATGGCACATCACTAGATCAAGAAGGGATTTCAAGACAAAAGAGAAGATTTGGAGATCAGAAAAGACATTCAAGGGAAAAAAAAGGAATGAACAAATGAATTTAATTCTTAAAAAAAGGGATAATTGTGGCCGGCGAAAACCGTAGAGATAATTGTTATAGAGAGTGTGAGCGGGGGGTTTGAACGAGAACTATTCTCAGGAGCACCAGGGTACCCGTAGCGATAATTCTTAGGTGCAAGAAATAAGTACTTTGTGGTTTGTTCGTGTTTGATTTGTCAAAATTTTGTTATGAACTCGTTCGTTATCAGTTCGAGCTGTTAACGATATGAGCTGGTCAGCTCATTAAGTTAACGAGCCGATTTTGAATTATGTTCAGCTCGACTCGTTAACGAAGAACACATGTTATATAATAGTTAATTGATAAATATTAATATCTAACTTCAATAGTTGAGTACAAGCAGCAAAATATTAATTAACATATAGTTAAGATTTTTTTTCGTTAGCTTACCGGATATGTGTATGAGTAAGATTTTTTTCGTTAGCTAAACAGATAAGGGTACGAATAAAGATTACTTTGTACCATTTATCCTATAGGGTAAATATAAAATGGGGCTCCAATGCCTCCATCATGCCTCCAAATCTTGACCATTCATCAACAAGCAAAAAATGGAGTTGAGAATAAAGTGAAGTAGATGATTTGTCGAGATTTTGAAGGCATGATTGAGGCATAAAAAATGAAGGCATTTGAGCCTCACTCTTTAAGTTTTTTAGGAGCCCATCTAATTAATTGTTATATTTTCCATAGAACTCTAAATTTTCAACATAACATACGTTTGTCTCTTGAATTCTACCAAAATTAATTTCATCCAATTAATTATGTATTTAATGTTAGCATTCTCTCGTTTAATTCTTTTAAAAAATTGATCGTATAATTATAACTCCAGTATAATATATTGCATTATATATTAATTATTTCTCGTTAATGTATATGTTCTACTTGCTCTCGTATTGTACTTGTGTTATGAAAAATATTGATTTTTGGTGTATTTTCATAAAATATAATTTATTTATAAAATTGAAAAATATTAATTAATATTACGCGTATCGCCTGTTACCCGTTCGTTATCCTATTATTTTAACAGGTAAGGGTAGGGTTAGGATAAGGAAAATTTTAACGGGTAAGGATATGATATGTGTAAGAGTAACTTCAAACAGGTACGAGTACGAAAATAGTTCCACCTGACCGTATCGTACCCATTGACACCTCTAAAAACGTATACGATGTCATAATTTCGATGCCAGAGATTTGCCATTGAGACATTGATAGTGGGATCCACAAAAATAATGTGACTTTCCTAGATTAAGTTAGCCATTGAGATTAAGCCAGCTGCTAAGATTAAGGAAATGACACTATTTACCATCAAAATATTGACAGCATATACGGATCCATCATCTTTGTATTTCCTTTATCTTATTGTGTTGTATTCAATATTTGTCGCATCAGTATCCGATATCGTTCTGCATCCGATACTTCATGTAGCATCAGGATGTATTTCTAATTTATTGATTTCTCACATTGTCGTAAGATTGTAGCCACTTCTCATAAAAATTATCATACCACTATGTCATTTCATCTTTTGTGTATAATAATAATTTTGTTTTGTATATTCACTTGTATGTTGCTTTTTGATTAAATTAATATTTTTTTTAGTTTAAAGCTTTAAATTTAATATATATAAATATATGTAGCCATATTTAGCATTTTTTAAATCATCGTATCACCGCACTCTTATTGTATCGGATACGATATTCACATACTCACACTCATGCACCATAGCACCATAGGAGAGCATAGATAAATTGCTCCCAAATTTTAGCGCAGGTGGATGCAACTGTAAGAACGTAGGAGGTGAACTCTTTTATTATTTTCTTTGATTTTTATCAGTCTCCAAATCGAAATGTATAAGCATCTTCCTTCTCTTCTGCGTGTCCTCTTCCTCTTTTCTGACAAACTCGTTCGTAAAAAAAAGTAAGTCATAATTAAATAACACATGTACATTATTGTTTTTGTGTATTTTGATATTTTCTATATAAGTATTAAAATTACTAACAGTCATTCTTTAACTGCCTTCATTTACAATCCTTCACTACATGACAAAAAAGATTTAGCGCTCCGCTCGCTTTATCTGTTATGCTTCGCTCTCCCTGCAAGTCTCTATTCTAATACTGTAAGTTTTTATATTGGAATCTTGTTGCAATTTTTCTATTTTGCAGCAAAATTACAGCAATTTTGCTCTGATGTAAAGACTTGCAGATTCTAATACAAAGATTTGCTTGTTCTCATATAGAAACTTGCATGTTTCAATATTGATACTTGCAGGTTTCAAATATTTGAGACTTGCAGATTTCAATATAAAGACTTGTTTGTTATAATATAAAGACTCGCAGTTTTTAATATAAAAACTTGTAGATTCTAATATAGAGATTTGCAGGTTTCAATACTGAGACTTACAGTTTCTAATAGAGGGATTTGCATTTCTAATATAAAGACTTAATTGTTATTATATAGAGATATTGTTCTAATATAAAGACTTACAGTTTCTATAATAGAGATTTACTTGTTCTAGTATAAAGAGTTGCAGTTTTCAATATAGAGACGTATTTGTTATAATATAGAGACTTGATTGTTCTAATATAAAAACTTACATATTCGAATATGGAGACTTAATTATTATAATATTAAAACTTGTAAGTTAAAACATATAGACTCGTAGGTTAAAATTATAATTTTTAGTGAGCAAGTTTATAAGACCTAGCTAAACTACGAAAGGTGTTATTATGCATAAAATTCTACTAGAACACATTTTACACTGCAGTTCTCAAGGGTTTTGTCCATGTTTTAAATTAATTTTGACATTGCATGTGAAATCATCAAAATTCACAAATATGCTCCAACAATTTTTTTTTTGTGGTATATAGATAAAAGGGCTGTCATACTTGTAACTTGTAAGCTATGACACATTAATACCCTCTAAAGTCTAAACATGTTGTACAAACAATTGTGAATAACAATTCCTGATCCTTTAAAAAAGATGCATGAACCGAAGCGTATTCTCATCTGTCTTTATAATTTAAAGTTAATAGTCTTTTAAGTTCAATCTTTGTTTTTTATTATTTACGAAACTCATACTCACTCTATCAATCGATCTTTTCTTAAAATTAATCAGTGTATTAAATGCAAAATTGGTCAAGTCTACACTAAACCGATCAAGACAAAGTCAACACTGTTGCATTATCACCCGGTCCTTGCTTCCAAGTTCATATATACTAATAATATACATATAAATAGTTGGTAGTAACCAATTCAAAAAAACACATACATTTAATTTATCACAACCAGCTAGAATTCTCTCTTCAACTCCATGGCCAAGTCTTCCTCCTCCTCCAGCTTCTTATGGCAAGCCTTACTCCTCCCCACAAAGAACCCTAAACTCTTCTCTAATATTTTCTTGATCTTCATCATATGCCACGGTTTTCTTTACGCCGGCTTCCAACTATCCATCACACCTCTTGTTTATAAGATCACTGAGCTCGCAAAATTACTACCAACAATCGACCCGACAAGCCCTGAATTTATTGAGCTTCTTAATACCATCAAGGCAGTCACCAAAGAGTTCCTAATATTTCAGATTATTTACTATGTCTTTCTGTTTGTGACTTCAAGTTTGCTGGCTATCATTACCTA
The DNA here is from genome assembly GCA_964058865.1 of Eleocharis quinqueflora. Taxonomy (NCBI): domain Eukaryota; kingdom Viridiplantae; phylum Streptophyta; class Magnoliopsida; order Poales; family Cyperaceae; genus Eleocharis; species Eleocharis quinqueflora. The sequence continues at coordinate 122,913 of CAXKVX010001252.1, read as the reverse complement.
TTATGCAAACTCAACAACATATCTAGGAGAGATTCTGACACTGAAAGAAGTGTTGAACAAAGTTAAGGGTATAATCAAAGGGCCTCTAATTACACAACTTTTCGCTGTGCTCTTCACCTTTCTCTACTTGATCTTGTTTGCTGTAATTTGTTTCGCAATATCCTGGTATGTCTCCACAAATTCCAAACTAAGTTCATGGCTTTTCTTGACCCCTTTGGTTTTGTTGGCAACTCTTCTATTAGTCTACTTGGCACAAATTTGGTCCATGGGTGTGGCGATATCTGTCATCGAGCCAAATGTTTATGGAATCAGTGCGATTATGCATGCGACAAGACTCTTGAAAGGGAAGAAGAAACAAGCTTTTCTCCTAATTTTTGCTCTGACCGTCGCCTCTGGCATCATATTTGTATTTAATGCCATGACTATGATGTTTGCTTCTGGTTCCAAGGCTGGTACTTTGGTTATAGGGTTCGTGTACCAGCTTCTTCAACAGGTGGTTACCTTGTACGCTATGATGGCTATCACGGTTCTTTACTATGAGTGCAACCAGAGTAATGGAGACGTAGGAGATGCAATAAATTATACCAAAGTGGCAACTAGTATAGTCTAGACAACTGAATTGTTAATGATTGCATGTGTCTTTGTGTGATGTGATAGCATTTTAAATCATGTATGTAGTTTCTAAATGTGAAATCATGTCGATCGGTTGTTCTCTATGTATAAAACAAGATGCTGGAAGTCTTGTCTGATGGTGTTCTTTCGGGATAACTTTGCTTATTAATCATATATTATCAAGAGATAAACTAACATGTAAAAAGGTAATTAGTATGGATTTCATTATACTTACAGATAAAATAATCCATCATACTTAGGTGGAGCCCCCATTTTGGACTTTCTTTTCAGGTTGTCTGCTGAGTCAATTCTCCTTGCAATTTAAATATCTTCCCTCAAATCAATCTCCATCTCTTATTTTTTTCCTTGTTATACATTCTGCACGACCTTCCTATCTAGAATCTTCCACAGCAATCATCTGCATTTCACAACATCTAAGAAACAAATTTCGGCCTAGTTAATTATTAGCACCATTTTATGTTATTTTCTTATTGCAACTCATCATGTAACACAATTCACGCAAGCAAAATGTCCTTTTCTTCTTGTTATACCCACAATGACTCAATCTCTATTAATTCTCTGTACTCAAGGTCCATAGCATATATATAGTTTTTAAGAGAGGAACCATGCTAAAAATGAATATAAAATTATACTAAAATTTCCATAAACAAACCAAGGATGCTAAATATTGAGTTGATCCCACTTAATCTTAAAGAGACATCAAATTAGCTACAACTAACAACAACAACAACAATTAAAAAAAAAACATCTTTTGTCACAAACAAGTTAGAATAGACTAGAAATGAAGCTCATATTTGATTTTATTTTCATAAGATTGACTGAATTTTTACGTCGACTCGCAAAGCCTATCACAACCCAAATTAGCTACAACCATTGATGAAAAACCTACATGGTATGACATCCTCTAATAAGGTGACAGCTTTTGGTTTTGGAATTTTGTAATCACATAATATGTCAAATGTCATTCATTTGAACAAAATGGAAGGAAAAAACAATGAAAAACTCTGAAATCTGGTAACTTAATTTTACCTTAACTCACAGACAATAAAAGAAGTTGCTATGGTATTTGAAAAAGAACTCGATTATGCAAAATTTTGCAGGGTGTGCAAGATGATTGTTTCCCTAAACACAATGTTACGTAAAAATATAAAACAAAAGTAACAATGCCAATCCCCTAACCTCAACTCATCACAGACTGAATAAAAGAAAAACAAAAAGAGAATAGCAAAGATAAAAGCAACAAAAACATCTATCTGATCTTTCTCAAAGAGCTGACACACTCAAAATCTGGAACTGCATAGCTCTTCTCAATCTCCCATGCAAGGTGAGACATGGAATTAAATGATGATTTCACCCCCTTTTCGTCTGTGACTTCCCTTGGGAAAGGGATTCGAACCGCAAAAACCCCGTTTTCTGAGTAGATGTATAAGTCAAACCCCAGGCGGTCCACCCATATCATTTTTGCACTTGACACCTGTCACAATTTTAGCAATCCACATCCAAATTGGTAATACCAATCAATCTATGTCCCTGAGTATTACTGTCTTAAAGCTTAAACCAAGCTCCTAGTCATTCATAAACCCCAGTAGAAATTAATAGTAGAGATTAATACTGAAAATAAAGGTTTCTTTTGATAGCGCTACAAGGTATAGTAGAAATTGTAGCAAGCAATTAGTACAGTAGAGATTATACCAGAATCTTGGCTAGAAGCAAATAATAAATACTATAGGCTTTATTAAAAAGTCCAAGTACATCCATCTTGATTTTGGTACCGATGCGAAGTACAAGCACTGAAGCACACACTAATGGAACAGAATACAGAGAAGTATAACTTGCCTGAAAACCAGCATCAACATAGACATTGCATAGACGGCTCACATCTTCAGCATGTTTTGAATTCATTTCTTCTACTATCTTCTCAGAAACATTCCTTAAAGGGTCAGGTTCGGCTGTTACATACTCTGATGGGGGAACCCAAACACCGTCCTATTACATAAAATCAAGAAACAAAAGGGCATAAAGCATGTAGCTAATGTCTGTTATATTCAAATATAGGAAGTTGAGGATGCAAGTAAAATCACATACCTCACTAAAATCTCCCATATGAAATATCCTTTCTACAGATATCAAATACATGAGGTCTAGGTCTGCCTCTTCACCAAATTTCTTTTCCCACTTTGTACTAAGTTTCTACACCATAAACAAAAGAGAACCTCCTCAGATAAGGCAGAGTTAGATGTACTGAAGCATGTTGAAAAAGTCAACCTATGAAATAAAAGATAATTGCTATTTAGCACTTACCTTCAAAAGCTTTTCATCTGTAGGCTTTGTCAAGCTACCGAGCAGGGTACACTGTGGAGTTCTTAATCCACTCTGCTCAAACTACATGTAAAAGCTAGTGAATTGAGCAAAACAGAAATTCAATTCATCTCTTTTCGATACAAGGCTCACTCTTTTTTGGCTTAACATGGTAATTCATGCAAAGGTCTAATTTTAATCCATCTCCACTAAAAAGGAAAATGCAAATTCTCTTTTTGGCCAATTATCAATGCAATGTCCAAAATCAACTTGTAGACCTAACCCAAAAATTAAAGTTTAACCAATATAGCAAAATTCAGTCCATAACAAACAAAAATAAGAGAACTACGATACCTTTACATGGAAACTCGATCTGGTATCCACCGCAAGTGACCTATGAGCGGGATTGAGGCAGAGAGCGGGGGCTCCTTCCGGGTCCACCACAAATTGTGCGCCAATACCAAGCGGCCACGTGTCGTGTGTCACAGCGCACAGGGTTCCCGTGAGAGCTAAGTCCATGATGGACCGAGACACCTCAGCGGAGGAGGGTTTGGTCTTGGATTCGGTGACAGCAATTGGAGACTCGGTGGAGACGGCGTGGAGAGAGCATTTGGGAAAGGATTGCGGAGGCGTCAGTAGGTGGAATTGGTGAGGAGAGAGGAGGTGGGGTTTGTTTGATAGAGAGAGGGATGGAGAGAGACAGAGGGAAGGAGAGATGAGAGAACGCATTGGATTGGAATTGGAGAGATGGATAGAATAGAATCAATGGGGAAAGGGAGAGAGAAGGGTTGGTTAGTGAGGCGAGAGTCGGGAGAGGAGAATTAGCGCGAGGCAGTTAGGCATATCCTGTTGACTGGATCTTCTCTTTCCCATTTCAAATATTCACAGTACCTAAACTATTTATTGGGAATAATAAAAAATTTCATTCATTTTCTGCAAACTTTACGTGTTTATATCTGTCAAAAATATTTACACCTAATTATAAAGATATTTATACTTAACATTACTAGCATTGGAAATTTCAAAAACGATATTTTACCCATTATATCATTCATCAAAGTAGTTTAACTGAATTTTCTTTGATCATTTAAAACGTTTTGAACTCCGATATAATAAGTTATATGCTAATTAAATATAGCACTTTTCTCTGATTATTCGAATTTAACAAAAGCAATACCACTAACTATCCGTACTGAACAGCAATACGGTCAACATTGGTTCAAAATAATTCAGCAAAAATTCACCTACACCTAGTTTTGTGACAAAACTCGTACGGGTCAATCCGATCTATGCCCGCCGCCTTCGTCGTCTGTCCGAACCCGCTTGTGGATCCAACTCGTGTCCGTTCGTATTCTTGCCAAAGACGAATTTCATATAAATTTAGATCGCCCTTCGAAATTTCAACCATGGTAACCCGTCCCTTTCTAACTCGTCTCCAACCCGTCCTTGCCCGTGCTCGTGACCCATAAACCGCCCAACCCACCATAACCCGCCACAACCTACTCGAGTTAACAAACAACCTGCCCAACCCGTGAGACCCACCCAACGATAAAAAAAATAAACTTGACATTAATTTACAATATTTACAATATTTTCATTTTTGAAATTATTTTAGATTATTTGAAATTTTTATTTAAATAAAATAAATCCGTGACCCGTCCATACCCGGCCCGTCCCGTCCAAACCGACGGGTCAAAGGACGGGTTTGAATCATCACCTCCTACTCAACCCATCATGTTTAACCCGTCTCACCTGTGCAACTCATACCCAAACAACCCATGACTCAAGCACTCTGTACCCATACCCACCCGTGCAACTCGTATCCGTGCAACTCGTATCCGGACAACCTATGATCCAAGCACTCCGTACCCGTGCCCACCCGTATGGTTAACCCTACCTACACCTGATGCCATCAATTTCCGCCAGCGTTTTTTTGTAGTGAATTTTTTTCCCGTTAAAAATCATACGATGAAATCAATTTTGATCGTAAATTTTAGAAAATAATTTACAAAAACATTATAAAATAAAGCAACTTATCTTTAATGCTAAAGAGGGCCTCTTTTTTCTTTTATATAATTTTCTTACTTGACAAGGCCAAACCTAGCGATAACCAACAGATTAAATTTAATTGACATAAATGTAACCTACATATTACAATAATGTTTTTTCACTAGCAAAATGGTATTCTAATAGTAACACTATCAGAAAAAAAGAAAGAAGAAACAGCATTCAAGAATTACACTTTGTTCTGAACTACATGTTATTCCCGCAAAATAGATTCTTAAACCATCAACCAGATTAGCTATAGCTCTGTCAAACAAACAAAAGGACACAAGTTCATAAATAAAGATGACTACTGAAGCTATAAAATAAAACAAGCTGTCATGCAAAAAAAAAAAAAATATTCATCTTAAATATTTGGCAATCATACAAGATTAAACTAACAAATTTAAATGGGCTGGATAAGCCATTTTGGGCACAGATTAATGGTGGTGTTCACTGAACAAGGCTAACAATTATGCTAAATTACCTTTTCAAAATTACGAACATCTTATTGATGAATACAAACAATAATACAATAGGAACTACAAGAGAGAATAAATGATCAATTTTTATATACACGTAGTAGCAAAGATCTAACCTTAGTTTAGCCAGACCCAACAATGATGTTGTTGATCGGGATGAAAATAAGTTTCACAAAGAAGCCCACAAATCCCATTACAACAAACCCGATAGCTGTGCGCATTGCCACCTTTGAAAACTCTACACAACCAATTTGCAAACTAAATAAATAGTCGCATCAACAGACAACAATTGTTTGATAATTAATGTGGTGGCCAAGAACCAGTAATGGTAAACTTAGGGCAGTATGATATCTCTACCAAAATGAGGGCCTATTTCTGATCCCGCAATTCTTTTTAACTTGAATACTGATTTCAATAGAAAAACTGAATCCAACAAAAACTATTATAGTCTCTGGATACTAAACAATCTTAATATGATACCAGTTGGATGCCTGGATCTGATACCCTCATGAATCAAGTCATGTCTTAGGTTCAGTACTCGAGGTTGTAACCCTAAAGGAAACTTGTTGGTGGACTGCAATTGCCAAATTAGATAACAAAACTGTTTGGTGGTTCCACATATTCAATATAAACTTTAAAAAAGAAATATTTTCCTTTTTAGTTTCTTCTGAGATCCTATCAAGGAAAATTGTTAATCTGTTGTTTAAGTATCAGTATGCAGTATCCAAGAGAAAGTTTATTAACATTAGATTAAGAGAAAGTAACAGGGATAGGATACTCTGATAACAAAATTAGTACATGTAATGACAACAACAAATTGCAGGAAATCAAAAGACTAATTCTTTAGATGGGGTGTTTGTCAGTTAGATTTGATATGTTTCGAATTTGGTGTAATTTGAAAATTGATTTTAACATGGAGCAAATACTCTAAAGTCTAAATTTAAATAGAGGGATATAAATGAGCATCCATTAATCTACACCATCCATAAAATTCTTTAGATGGGGTGTTTTGCAAATCTAACTGACAAAATACCCCATCTAAAGTACCCTCCACGGTGCCTCCAAATCTACACCAAAATCAATGAATGATCTAGATTTAGTTGCATAAAAAGATACACATAATGAATGGTGTGAATTTTGGAGGCACAATGGAGGCACACAAAAGTGGAGGCATTATATCCCTCCTCATCTAAATATAACTATCAGAGTCATAAATGCCAGGTGGAGGACTGGTTTAAATTGCAAACAGATGTGGTAATTGTCAAATGATTTATTTGTCACTAGGTCTGATGGAACTAACCCAAATTTTGAGATGAACTAGAGGAAATGGTATAAATTCAACCTTTGAGGATGCTTTCAGTTGATAGAACTCAGAAAGTTTTATACTTTCAATGAAACCAGGAGAATTGAGGGATAAAATGATCATTTTAGCTCAACAAAGGTAAATTTCACAGATTTACCAGAACATTTTCAATAAGATTAGATCTAAAGGAAGAATTTTTCAGACCCATGTGTGAAACATAATTACGTCGATCGATTAACTGAACTTAATTATGATATTAAAGGTGGGAAACCCAGATCTCCTGTCGTTAAAGCGAATACGAAATCTAGATCCAGAATAGATCTCATAGAACGAGATCTAAGCAACTGAAGATGAAAATAAGAAAGTGAAACAAAAGGGAGACGACAGGAACCTTTGCGATCAGGCTTGTGACAGCGCTTGACGAGGCGTATGCTGTCCTTGGCGAACTCTCTGAGCGGATCTACCACTGAATCGATCGCATCCATTGTTTTTTTTTATTAGAGAAAGAGGGGAGACGAGGTGGTAAAAGAGAGGAAGGAGGATCCTTAAAACGGAGCTGCCTTATTGTATTGAGGCCTGATTTTCTTTTTTTTTTTCTTTTTTTTTTTTTTGCTACGGCTTGAAAGGTTTAAAAATTATTTCCTTGACATTTGACAAAACCAATTCGGGTCCGACCTGTCTCGTGAAATTCAAGGTCGCGACTACGTCTGATCCGACTCGACTTGAGGACGAATCCGAGGACGAACTCGTGTAAAAAAAAATCGGGGGTCAAATACGGATCGCGATCAACTTATTTGGAAAAAAAACCCGTATTAAACCCGACCCATGAACGACCCGACCTGTCTAACCTATCGTTAACCCGCCATAAACCCATCATTAACCCGCCATAAATTCGAGAATAATCCATCGTTAACCTGTCATAAACCCGAAAATAACCCATCTTTAACTCGCCATAAACTCGAAATACCCATTATTAACCCGTCATTAACCCATTGTTAACTCGTCATTACCCATTATTAACCCGTCATTATCATTGTCAAATCGGTGAAATTAAAAAAATTAAAACAATTGAAAACCATTCAAAAAACTCGTAAAAAATCGATAAAAAATCAGAAAAATCATGTGAGGCTTTGGAATAACTACTTTAAGTTCATATCAAATTGGTGAAATAATAAAAATAATTAAATATAGTTCAAAAAACTCAAAAAAAATCAAATTTTTTTTAATTCATAAAAAAATTATCAAAAATCAGAAAGAAAAAAACAAGTGGATCTTGGATATAACCACTTTATGTCATATCAAATCGGTGGAATTAAAAAAAGTAAATAAATTCAAAACAATTCAAAAAAATAAAAAAATTCAAAAAAATCTTAAAAATTTGGTACAGATCAGAAAAGACTTGTGGGGCCTAGGAATATAAGCTTTGTTTCATTTCAAACAAAAAAAAATCAAATAAAAGCAAAAAAAATTCAAAAAAATAAAAAAATTGAAAAAAATTCAAGTTTTTTTTTAAAATAAACGTTCAAATTTCCCTCCCAAGTATTTGGCTATAAATATGCCCCCATCTCATTGTAGAAACACTCACAAAAACTCATACTTTCTCTTCTCAATTGATTTTATATTCTCAAATTCTCATAGTTAATTTCATTATTCCAAAAAAAATTAGTTCAAGTTTATTATTCTCCAAATTCAAATTCTCAAAGTTATTATTCTCAACTTCAAGAAATAGTATTGCTTGTTTTGCCATCTCCCTACAGAAGAGTTCAAAGAATTAAAAGTTAGAATTTAATTTAATTAGTTGTTGAATGTTATATTCTTTTTTTATTTTACATTTCTTTTATATTTTCAATTACATATTTACATGTAAAAAAATGTAAAATTGTAATGTATTACATTATTTTTATTTATATGTTATATTCTTTCTTTGTTTTTTGTAGAGTTGTAGTTATATTTTAGTTTTTTTTTGTAGTTACATTTTTGTTGAATGTTATATTCTTTTTTATTTTTTGAATTACATATTTACATGTCAAAAAAGTACAATTGTAATGTATTACATTATTTTTATTTATATGTTACATTCTTTTTGTGTACAAATTGTTATATGTCTTTATTCGAGTTATATTTTTTTTATATGTAATATTTTTTTTCATATTATGTTTGTAGAGAAAATATCAAATGGCGGACGACAGTTGGGGCCACCGCATGAGTGTCGAAATTTTTGTTGAAGATCCTACGCAAGAAAATCGTATGCCTCCACCACAATATTATGCACAAAATATGCCTTCGATGCAACTGCAATATAATTTTCAAAATCCACAACAACAACCGCCAGAAAATCCTATGCCACCACAACATTATGCACAAAATATGTCTTCGATACAACCACAATATAATTTACTAAACCTATCCCTCCTTCACAATATAATTTTCAACAAGATCCCAACAATCCACAATACCACCTTAGTCAAGATTCGACTAGCGCAGAAATTCCACTGCCAAAATCGACACCAACCCCTCAATCAATCGCCCCGTCATCACCAATTGAAGTTGTTCCTGACAAGAGGAGGAAGAAAACAACAGCATTAACTTATGACTCAACTTGGTGGCGCTATTACGAACAAACCAAAGATGCCGAAGGTAGATTAGTGAGTGCAAGGTGTAAGGTAAGTAATTGTAAGGCTTCTTATGTTTACGTTGTCAAGAACGATTTAAGTGCGATGAAAAGACATGTTGAAAAACACATAGCAAAAAATGATGAACCTCATAGACCTGATGGTCGTATGGTACAAAGTAACTTGAACAAGGATGGTATGAGAACTCTTGCCAAATATGACGAAAAAGAATGTTAAGTGAGTTAACTTGATGTATTGCACATAAAGAGCAACCATTTACTATAGGTTGTTGCATGTCATTTGCCCGATTGATAATTAGAGGTTGTGGTCAACCATTGTACAAGAGATTCCACCGTAGAAAATTAGTAGGAGAATAACAACTCAATTTGGTGAACATAAGAATAAATTATTAGCCAAATTTGCAATTGCAACAAATAAGATTTCCCTTACATCCGATATTTGATCCGCCGATAAACATGGCCTAGGTTATACTTGTGTTACCGCTCACTATATAGATAATAATTGGACGTTACAAAAAAAAGTTATAAGTTTTCGTTCACTTGATTTTCCACACACTACACAAATAATATACCAATCCATTATAGGTATTTTGCATGAATATAACTTAAAAAGAGATTTAGATAACAAGGTTTTTTTTCAATTTTATTTGATAATGCAAGCAACAATGTTAGATCTATGGAGAACCCTATTATGGATGGTCGGATGTTTCACCAAAAATGTGCATGTCATATTCTTAACCTAACTGTTAAATCTGGTCTTAAAATCGAAGCGGTTGACAACTTGATTTATAAATTTAAGAGTGGTCTTCACCATATTTATTCTAATAATGTAAGAAAACAAGATTTCCATGCTTTATGTGATCGGTTGGGTTTTAAGTAAATTAAGAGTACCATGGGACATAGATACCCATTGGAATTCAACCTATAGAATGTTGCACCGATGCATTCCATACCATAATGTTATAAATGAGAGCTTACGTAACTCTCCAGAATCAAACTAAGCCCTCATGAGTAAAGATTGCACAATTAGGAGGTTAAATAACAAAATTCATGAGCTTGAGTCCAAAGCAAACAAACTTAAAATGGAAAATGAGGACTTGAGGTCTTCCAATGCTTTGAGCAAAAGCAAATTGGACTTGAGTAAAAAATTTGAGGGTCAAAAACCCCATGACAAAAAAGGCTTGGGATATGAAAAGGGTACATCATCCTCTTTGCCATCCAAGAAATTCCAATACACTAAAAATGAGGAAAAACAAAAACTTGATAAGGATAAAAATGTAAAATACCCAAAGAGGAATAATGTACCAAATCATGCATTTAGGTACCGGTTCAACAATGGACGCCATACCAAATCCAAGCCGGTATCTAGATATTTCAACCCATCATGGTCCAATAATGCATACTATAGGGGACCAACCGGGTGGGCATATGAACCCAAAGATAACAACTATGCCCAACATGATATTAGACACAATCAAACACCAAAAATTATGTCTCAACCAAAGCAAGTGCCAAAACAAAACTTCAATTGTGTGTATCAATCAAATAACAAGGCACAACAATTGCGAAATGATTATCACACTAGATTTGTTAAAGCAAACACATTATTAAAGCAAATGATAATCCTCCAACAAATGCCATAGGCAATTATTGTTGCAAACATGACCATATTTCATTGGAGTGCACCCTTAGGAAGTGAAGCAACCAATCAAATATTGCTTAGGTGCCTAAAGGGCAAACTTAGGTGATTTGACAAATAATCCTCCAACACTAATTGCCATACATTTAGTGGGAGCAAATTTTGGATGAATTATGCCTTATAAAACTCAAACAAACTCATATAATTGTTAGTCCTAATAAAAAAATACGCTTCCGCAAAACTTTTACAAACTTGTAATTTAGGGTTTAACAAATTGGTTTTTGGAAATTGCATGAGTTGAGGGGTAGCTTTGTTGCTCAATCATAATTGTGCATAAATTGAAGGAGAATTCTCAAATTGAGGGGGAGCTTTACTTTTCAATTGAAATTTTTTAAAATGCAACCTTTTGTTTGATTTCTAAAAAGGGGGAGAAATCATATGTGCCATATTGAGTTTAAATAAAAAGTACATTTTGGCACATATGTTTGAGGTTTTGCAAATCAACAAAAGGAGAAGATTGTTGGCTCAAGATTCAGTTGAGTTTGTTGATTTACAAAACTATTTGAATTTTATCATTTCTTGTGTTGTGAGAATATTTGTAGGGCATTTTGAGCAAAATGCACAAATGAACACAATAGATGATCAAAAATGACCTAAGAGCAAGATTAGAAGATCAAGATCAAGATGAAGACTTGCTTATGTTAATTAGATCTTAGTTATTTAAATTTGGAATTAAAAAGAACAAGGAAAACCAAACCAAACAGTGCATAGCGTTATAACGCTATATCCAGCGTTATAACGCTATACAACCAAAATGGTCAATTCTGGCTAAGTACGAGACCTATTGTACATAGCGTTATAACGCCTTTTAGAGTTATAACGCTAAGTTACAATTCTGTTTAAAATGAATTTAAAAATAGAAATTGAACAAAATAAATTTCAAAATATCAAAAATGTCTTAAATATTATTTAAGTTTATGGATATAAATTTTATTTGATCAAAAATATTATTTTGATTAGTAGCAAAATATTCAAACCAAAATTTCAGAGAAGTTGACATTATAACGCATAAAATGCCGTTATAACGTTGAATGATTTCAAAACAAAATTTTCATGGAATTAAATAAAGTCACTAGATTGAATAAAGTATGCTTCACGGGATAAGAAAGTCAAAGGAATTGAATAAAGTTTATAGAGTCAAAATCCAAAGTTTGTTGCATAAATTTTTTCTCACGGGATTGAAGAAAGTCAAAGAGAGAGGCAAAAAAAAGTTTATAGCGTTATAAAGTTAGAAAATTTTTCCAACAATGAAAATGTTCTGCTGTTCATCCTAGATCATTAAGGCATAGCGTTATAACGCTAGACAAAATTTTCAACGGTAAAATTATTTGTCCTAATCTGACATAGCGTTATGACGATACATTTAATGCATAACTTAGTATTTAATGCTATATAAAAGTTGTACGATTAAAATCCAACGGTCAAATTATTTGTCCTCATCCAAGATAGCGTTATAATGCTATGAATTACACGTGAAATAACGTTATAACGCTATACCTCACAAAAATGCTTTTGGCCAGAATTGAACACTATATAAACATTTCTTCTCCAACAATTGAGACTGCTGATTTTTCTATTCAATCAACACCATTTACATCAAACTTTGTGATTTAACCCTTAGCCAAATTCTTGCACTTAATCTCAAGTTTAATTAGCTAAATTTAATTTAGGATTGAGAGATAGTATGTTTGAGTGCTTAGCTTTGTTTGTCATCCAATTTAGCAAATTGTCTATTTAATTGTGAGAGTGTGTGTAGTCTTGAGCTCCACCGGTGTGTGTAAGTGAGCTTAAGATAGCCGGTTCGATTCTCCACCGACGTGTGTAAGCGAGATAGAGTCCGGCGACGTGTTAGGGCTGGCAGCTCCATCGGTGTGTGTAAGAGGGCCCCAATTCTGAAGTTGTATATTAAACAACCAAGTTTTTGTTTAGTGAAGCGAACCGGGCTTGTTATCGCAAGAAGGGGGCGTCGGGGACCCGGAGACGTAAGCGAGGCCGTTTGTGCAAGTCGAACTCTGTCAACATTTGATGATTGAGTCACTCTCTTCCCTTTCTCTTTATTTTAATTGATTAGTGTTAATTGTTTTTGTTATTGTGAATTGTGAATTGAATGCTTGATTAGGGAATTGTTAGAAATGCTTGTTGTATTAATTGTAGAATTGCTTGATTGGATTGTTAGCAATAGTTAAATTAGATTTGTGCGAAATTTGCAATCAGGACATCATAATTTTAATTAAGCCAAAAATTAATCATAACTTAGACCGCCTAGGTTTACACAAACTGCCTCCATCCTTCATTCAAGAAGAAGTTTACAATAAAATTACTTAAACGATATAAAAAAAACCTACATTTGGATCACACAAGGGAGGAAAACTATGTGAACTTAGCATTGGAGGAGATGTTTATCATATACAACTCTCGACGAAATGTTAACCAACCTGCTTCAACCAGTCGTGACAATAAGTTAAATACTCCTACTTATTTGTATTATCATCATTAGCTTATTACGAAATACAAATTATGTAACTTATTTGTCATCATAACAGAAGCAACACCCAGTCTGGATTGTTGCAAGATCTGGAGGACGACGACTCCCAAACTCAACAAATCAACACAAACGAATTGATCAGCTATTGCTTAGGAAGCATGGAACCTGAAGGGATTGACATCCTCGAATACCGGAAGAGAAATGTAACTACCTATCCAACTCTGGCGATGATGGCCCACGACATATTTGTTATTCCCATGTCAACTATCCCTTCTGAATCATGCTTTAGTTCGGCAAACATAATTCTAACCGATAAACGCAGCCGATTGGGTCAAAAAACTTTCGAGCGGCTCGTGTGCTTAAAAGATTGAATTGATGCAGAAGACCGAAATCAACATAATCCCATTGAACCAATGTCGTCCGGTGAATTCAGAACAGACGCGAAGGATTCAGACGGTATCATAGAAGACAAACATTGATATATGTGTAACGATTTCTAATTTGGTTTTGTAATTCTAAACTCTTTTAAGTTAATTTTAGATTATTCATTCGGTTTTTAGATTATTCTTTTTTCAAGAAAATTACTAACAAAAAAAGTTAGAACTCCGTCTATGTTATTTTACATAACTGGTCCCAAGCCCAAAATAAAGGAGGAAGGTAACTTCAAATTTTTTTTGTTAGTGTTCAAATATTTGAATTTTATTTCAATCTTCATCAATTTTATTCGTATAATAAATGAAACTTCGAAAAACTAAAAACAATTGTTGTTCAACTTTTTAAATGTTTAACATTTACTTGAGTTACAAAATTGAAGTTTTAATAAAAATTGGAATAACAAAAAGATTTCAAACATCAAACTTTCTTTTAAATAAATAAAAAAAAGAAACTTTGTTTCAAATAAAAAAACAAAATTTGAAGTTTCAAATAAAAAAAAACCGAAACTTCAAACTTTGAAGTTTTAATATAAAAAATCGAAATAACAAAAAAAATTCAAACTTCAAAATTTGTTTTAAATAAAAAAACATAAAAGAACGAAACTTTGTTTTAAATGGAGAAATGGAGATTGATTGACACTATGACAACAACTTTGGAGTTTTTGACCATTTATTCTCTTGCGAAAAAATTTCATAGAGGGTCAAAGACTCACAAATTCAATAGATAGGATCAATGACACTCTAAAAATTGCACAGAGGGTCAAGGGCGCAACTAATAGTTGCGCCTCTAAAAAGATTATTTTTTTTGCTGAATTCAAGGCATTTTGCAGCTGTTTTTTCAGTTGTGGGCCCTACCACTTAGAGGCGCAACTAATAGTTGCTCCCCTAAGTGCTGTTGTGAATTTTTTTTGGTAAGTTATTATTATTAATACACATTGAAATATTTATAATTAAATAGTACTAATATATAATTTTTTTGGTATTTAACAATATATGTATATTAATATATGTATAATACAAATTTAATTATTAATATATGCATATTTATAATATAATACTATAATATTAAACATATTATATTAGTATCAATATATTAATTTAAATAAAATATTTTCAATAATACATATATTACTACAAATTTTTAAACATATAATTTAAATATTATTTATACATATTAAATTATTCAAGTATTTTTTTATTATAGAAATTTATAAGTTTAGAACCTACTAATATTAAACATCTTCTAAACTTTTCGAGAATTACAAATGGTTTAGTGGCAGGAGAGTTTGGTTAGGGGCGCTGGGTTTCAGTGAGGGCATGGATTCGAATCCCCTGCTAACCATTTTTTGGGAAATACTTTAGGGGCACAAGTAATAGTTGCGACTCTAAGATTCACTGAGAAGCAGCTGCATCCAGAGAGCAACTTGTATGCAAATTAAGCATGACGCAATTAATAATTGCGCCTCCATTAAGCAGAGTTACAAATAATATTGCTACATGTGTCATTCCATTTGCCATTTATACTAACATGAATTAACACAACAAGTTTTGTCACAATACATTCTCAAACAACATGAAGAAATAACAACATAAATTGAAGTCCATAACATTGTCAAACACAACATGTTTTGCACTAGTCTAAAAAAGAAACATACATATTCAACTTCTAAAAGATAACACATACAAATTAATTAAGTGGCATAAAACAACACATGCAATATGTAAAAAAACAAGCTCCATCTTTCCCTTGCTAATTACATGCGTTAACAAAATGTCAAACATTACAAAATTGAAACTAATGTTGTTTTGTTAAAAAAAATATAGTAGTGTTACCTTCGTCGTTTGGAGGAGGGGGGCAGTGCACGTGCGCTTGCTGTGTTCCGGTTGTTTGCATCGTCCACAAGTATATGATTTTCGATGTGTATTCTCTTCATCCATTTCATTTCTAATCCTTATATGTTGACGTCTCCCCTTCTTAACAGCATACATAGTCGGGTCCGGCAGTAGCTTTGGTTGGGAAATTTCAAGTCATGTGTCAGAATTGCCAAATGGCTCAAATTCTGGCGTC
Source organism: Eleocharis quinqueflora (assembly GCA_964058865.1). NCBI lineage: Eukaryota > Viridiplantae > Streptophyta > Magnoliopsida > Poales > Cyperaceae > Eleocharis > Eleocharis quinqueflora. The sequence continues at coordinate 106,836 of CAXKVX010001252.1, read as the reverse complement.
CATGTTGCCATCAACTCATTAACACGATAAAAATGAGCTACATACACGTTGCTACTTATGCCCCCTTGAGCATAACATGCTAAGATATGAGAACAATGGATACATGTTAGTTGCGATTTTTGACAAGTGCATGTACCTCCCGGCACTTCTAACCGCACTGTATGTATTATGTTCCTTTTAATCTTGTTCCCAACGAATCTTTGACCCGTTTGAACCTCATATTTTCGCTTGTTTCGGTATGCTCTAACCGTATGTGTATTTCCCCTTAATCTTCGCTCCTCTAGTAAGGCTTGGATTTTGGGAGAGAAGAAGAATCCTTGTTCAATTGCTTTTTCTGCATTTGCCCGTCTTCTTTGAAAACATTATTAAGGAATTCTGGTCCGATTGTTGTCATCTTTCCCAATCTACGACCTCCTTCATCGAATGAAAGAGCTCATAAGTCAAATCGTGATGCATTTTTCCTTTCAACATCGTTCGGATCCCTACCAATATCCTCAAGCCTTGTTGCATAGTCAGGGTATTTTTCGCGAATACAACCGAGTCTCATTAGAAACTTCCTCTTTTGATTTTGTTTCATTGCTTACCTCAAAATATGTGTTAATATTTTGTTGGTAAATTCTTTTGTGAAATTTTGACATTTGTGCCTTGAACAATATAGATGAAAGACATGTCCATCTTGGGTACTCTATCTCAGGTCTGTCTCACTAAAAACCCGTAAGATACTCTTGTGACGATCTGAAGTATCGTCACAACTTGTGATCCAACCACTTCCCTACGAACAAATTTCATAAAATTCTACCAAGATTTGTTGTTCTCGGTATCAACCAACTTGAATGCACGGGGCACCAACTGATCTTCCGCATCGAAGCCACATGCAACTAACATCTTCCCCTTATACCTCCCAGATAAGTGCGTACCATTAATTCCTATCATAGGTTTGCAGTGCCTGAAGGCCTGTATTGCCGGACCATATGCCCAACACACTGCTTGAAATAATATTTCATTTGGGTCATTTGTGGGCGCGGTAAACCACTCAATCACTGTACCCAGATTTGTTCTTTGTATGGCATGAAGTAAGGGCACGATTAAATCATAAGCTTGCCTTCATCCTCCGAACAATTGCTCAATTGCGATCTCCTTTGCACGCCAACACTTAAGATAAGGAGCCTTGAAATTTGGGGTGTAAATGGGTCAGGTTGGTCAGGTTTCGTATAGATTTTCAACTCGTTAAATGTCATTCAAGTTGTAGTATTTTCAATCCGTAACCAACCAACTAAAAATAAAAACTATCCAATTCATATTTTGTTTAGGCGGTCGGGTTTTACGGGTTTCACGGATTTCACAAACTTCAATATTTCACACAATTTTTTATTGATACAAAAGTAAAAGTAACAATTAAAAATAATTTAAATAACACATTGGCGTCAATTCGTAATAGAAATTAAAATTAAAAAGTTTGACAAAAAAAATATACATGTAAGTTTGCGGCAAAAATTGAATAAATTTTTTATTGAAGTAGTATTATTGTCTAATTAAATATAATAAGTCGGTTCGGGTTTCACCCACGTTTTATTCTACAATTCGTACCCACATATTAGATGTCGGGTTCGACAAAATAAAAACCGTAACCGATCTTAAAAATCAAAATCCACATTTTTTCGAGTTGGGTTGGTCAGGTCGGTCGGGTTAATCGAGTTAGTCGGGTTGGACTTACACCCCTACTTGAAATTATATCTCTACTCAATGGTAATCTTGATGTTTTTTTTTATAGTAAACCGAACATTTCCCTTTACACTTTCTCATATTATGGAAGCCATGAATGAGGACGTTAAGTGCGGATGCTCCAATCTATCTCCTGACATAACACAGTCACGAGGACCTTGTCTTGTATTAATAATGAAAGCATCATCACTTAGCCTTCTTGATGCATACAACCTCCAACTGCAATTTTGGTCGGTGCACTCGATTGTATACACGCTTTTATTGGACTTTCTTTTCTTGAACGTGCGATTCGATTTGGTGTGAAAATCATGCTCAACCCATTTGAGATGATCCTTTGATCGAAAACATTGTCCTTGTGCCCTTGTGCCAGATCATCTTTTGTGACATACCCTTCGTCATCAAAGTAATTGCCATCACCAATTATATCGATGATTGCATTAATATTATTTCATGAAGCGATCAGATGAGAATCTGTTCGGTCTCGTAATGGCCATGTTGTCATGGTTAAGGAAGTTTCTTCTTCAGAATTATAATTACACGTATTTCCATATTCATAACGATTGGACTTGCATCTTGGCTTACTAAACTCTTAAACCCGTTTCGCCGGGTTAATATCATCCAATCCAACATTAAATTCAAAATCCTCTTCTTCTTCTTCTAGAACCGCTTGATTTCTATTTGAGGTTGCATTCGGTTCATAATGATTGGTACGAAGATGTGCATTTGGCATTCTACTGGCTATTGGCTCAACATATTCATTTGGAGTTTCATAAGCTCGACTACCACTTGCACAACCATGGTTTTGGGTTTCATGAGCTTGACTACCACTCGCACAACCATGATTTAGGATTTCATGAGCTCGACTACCACTTGCACAACCTTGATTTGTTGTATATCAAATAACTTTTGGCTCAACGTACAATTCAAACATTGCAAAAGTACCCGGCTATACCGAATGGTTCACCATAAGTCTCCAAGTATCGTTACTCGAAAGTTGTAACTCAGTATAGAATATTACCGGAGGAGTTAGCTGTAATCTGACATTTAACCTCCCTGATATCTCTAAAGCATTTGTTGAACTTGAAATCCCCATCCATCTGTACAGCTCTGTCTCCAATTCATCGAGTGTTATGTCGTCGTGCACCGTAAAACTACCGGTAGCTTTTTTCGAGTAATGGACATCATGTGGACCGTTCTGGATGGATCCACCGGTGTAGAAACTAACAATAAATATTTTTTATGTGAGATTGTTGGAGGAGAAGTGGTAAAATGTGGTTTAGGGTTTGTGGAGATGAAGGGGGTTGTTGGGGAAGAAATGATAAGAATTGAGAAAATGTTTGGAGAGAGAAGAAAATCTGTGTGCTGTTGTATATAATTTGTTCATATAGGGGACATGTGGGCTCATCATCTACAAAATCTCGTGCAAACTGCAATCTGATCTGCAAAAAAGGAATCTTTGTAGGGGCGCAAGTAATAGTTGCGCTCCTAAGTTAATTCCAAAAAATTGGTGAATAGGAGGGTTTGAACCCATGCCCTCACTCAAACCAAGTGTCTCTAACCAAACTCTCTGCCACTAGATCATTTGTACTTCTCAGAAAGTTTAGAAAATGTTTAATATTAATAGGATCTAAACTTTTGAACTTTTATAATAATAAGTACTTTAATAATATAAATCTATTATTCATTTTGAAATAATATGAAAAGTATATGTTATAATATTTGTACAAATATATGTTTAATTAAATTTGTTTTATATTCAATTTATTATTTAAAATAATATGTATATAGTATTATATCATAAATATCTATTACTTGCGTCCTTAGTGGTAGGGTCCACAACTGAAAAAGCAGCTACAGAATGCCTTGAATTCAGCAAAAAAAGAATCTTCTTAGGAGCGCAACTAATAGTTGCGCTCTTAGTTCTCCGTGCAATTTTTAAGGTGTCATTGACCCTATCTGTTGAACTTTTTGGGTTTTTGGCCCTCTACGAAAAATTTTCTTCTCTTGCTTCTTGTTTTTTCAAATTTTCATCTCCAATTCCTGAGAAATGGAGATCACCATTCAATGTTAGCCTTTGAAATGTAGCACAGCAGCCCTCCATTTTGTTTTCTACTTTTATAAAAAAAATTGAAAGAGAGAGAAAGGAGGAACAAGATTGACATATGCTGATATCACGGTTTTAAATTTTTAATAGGTGATTGTAATCAAATTTTTTGAAATTTAACCGAAAAAATTGTTGAACTCCATTTTTTTTGGAAATATGACCAGAAAGATTAACATATGCACGGGAAAATTTGAAATTTGATTGGGTTTTAAACTTTTCAGAGCATATATAGACATGAACAGATGATGGCAACTGAAAAATGAACTTTTTGGAGTTTTTCGAAATTTCCGAAATTAAAAAAATATAAAAAAACCCGGCCAACCCGGTTCCGATTCGAACCAGACCCGACCCGATCCAAACCCGAGTGTTCACTTACCCATGGGTCTTAGATGTGTTGCGGCCGGTTTAAAATTTTGGACTCGTCAAAATCCGGCCCGACAAACCCATCGACTCGTGCAACTCGTGACCCGACCAACTCGTTGACCCGGCCGAGTTTGACCCGACCCATCCCGATCCGACCCGTTTTCAAAACACTACAAGAAGGTATGAAACGAGCTCAAGTTGAAAAGTCCGCAAATTTGAAAACGGTAATGATTTTGATAACAAACTAGTTGATAACGAGCTAATATCCGAGCGAGTTACAAGTTTTGAGTTTTTTTATCCAACCCAAATTCTGACTGGGAGTTGAAACGGAAGAACACGGTGCCTTCTCAACTGGAGAAAACTTTTAAACTTTTCCAAAGAAAATTTTCATAAAGGATCAAAGAATAAACATTTCAACATATAAAATCAATGACATTCTAAAATTTCATAGAAGATCAAGAACGCAAATAATACTTGTGCCTCTAATTTTTTTCATTTTTTTCAACTTCGGTACATTTCTCTGAAGCTTAGATGCGCAAGTATTAATTGCGCTCTTGATTTTTTGTGAAATTTTTACTGGCCCAATTGGTCATATTTGTTAAATAAAACGTTCTTTGACCCTTCATGAAAATTTCCGTTTTCAATCTCTTTATTCCGGACCAGAACAAAGCAACAGCGCTTTGTTAGTCCCACATGCCCAGCGAACAAGCGTAGGCGAAACCCGCTGAGCTATAAAATGAGGTCGAAAGCTGCTGAGCAAATCATACCTTTCTCGGCCTTTTGGCTAAGATCAAGTGTAGTATCTGTTCTTATCAGTTTAATATCTGATATGTGGGCCATGTGCTCACAACGATATTAAATTTATTTTTTGTGGGGAGGGCCCACAACAGTAGCTTGCTACTGGGTCCCTTGAGCGTTGCCCTTGCGCTGCACTATTGCATCGGCGTGGCGCACCCCTACTGATTCATATTTAAAATTTTAAACTAAAATATAAAATTTTGAGTTTTAGTTTCTTGGCACAAAATAAATCTCAGCTTAAGTTGGTTGGAAAGTAACCAATTGTGAGTTTTGTCCTTTAGTTATTTTCTTTTTATTTTGAGAGTGAAAGCCCGCAGGCACTAGTTATTTTCTTCTACTAATTAATAACGAAAATACAATATCTGTTTTTAATACTATTGACTGCCATTCTAATTTTAATATGAACCAAAATCCAAATTTTGATATCGAGCCCTTGCATATATAATCCAAACAAAAATATTACTCTCAAATACCATATGCTGCCATAACATTTCTAATTGAACTGATTGAAACGGTATTCAGATTTATTTCATTTGAACAGTCAATCGTATTTTGGCAAAGTGTGTATATCATGGATTGCAAACGGGCAGCTATAACATTGAATTAAATTATTTAAGGGAATATATTTAAGTGTGTTTATAGCAAATAACAGGATCCACAAAACTATTAATTTAAAAGACGCCTTCTCCATAATCTCATGTCATGGTTGAAACACAAAACAACGGTAACTCTTCTCTACAACAGCCAAATTAGTCATCGAGTACACAAACTGATTTTGCAAGGAAAAGAAAAAAGATTTTACAAGTCATAGCGATTGGGATCGTAGAATTCAATGTTCTTGTACTTTTGTGAAATTATCTCTGCTTGCACCTTTCTAGCTGTATCAGTTGCGCAACCAACCAGGATAAGAATTGATGTACCGGCAAATCCTCGGAATGCAGTCAGATGTGTGATTTGTTCGACCACTGCAGGACCTGCAGCAAGAATTGCCAGAAATCCAGAGCCAAGAACCGAAATTCGGCTAAGTACCTTCAAACAAATTAAAAATCCCAAGTATCACGGCTGCTGTTGAACATATTAATATTAGCTTTAGCAAGGCATGCCAACAGTACGATCGTTTTGGTATTCAAAATAAAATGTTAAAAAGTATCATGAGGTTGAAACTCCTAGAGGTACATCCATGTATGTGACCTGGGACATTGAGCCTTTCTCCATTTCATCCAAAAAGATAAAGAAAAATATAACGGAAGATAATGAAAAATAACAGGCATTAGTCCCAAATAATAATAGAAAATCTCATGAATGAGATAAATTTTGTTTTAAAATAGTTCAACTGTCCAATAGAATCAGTGGCAAAATCAAAGACAAGTAAAATAAAAGAAAAACTAAAAACAATTAGATACTTGTAGGTTCATCTTTATAATATTCCTTTTGAGCAATTTCACATAGAGGAGAAACAGATAATGTTTTGAGAAGGCAGCTGTGTTAAGTTTATCTTTTAAATATTATTTCACCTACTTTCAAACGCACAGACACGTGCCTGCGTGTATAGAGAGAAACTTACTGTTTTGATATAAGCAGCTGTGCTCTTTCCTGGTCTGACAAGAGGGATGGAAGCACCTTGCCTCTTTAACTGCTCGCTGAGATCATCAGGGTCAAGTTGAAGAAAGGTATAGTAGTAATTGAAAAATGCTATAAGAAGGATATTTGTCGGAAGATAAAAGGCACCTAAAAGAACAAAAAAAAGAAAAAGAAAAAAACATTCAATATATATAGATATTCATCCTAAATAGGTTTTATATAAAATAAATGCAAATGTTGCAATATTAGCTATAAGCCAAAATGTTGGTGGGTACAAACCGGTAGCCATCTTTAACAAAATTCTGCCAACAACAGTGGTTTTCAAAATATATTTTGAAATTGTACCCATAGTAACCAAAAGATTTTCGTGTTACAGCAAATAAACCAAACAGTTTGTCAAACTTAATTGAAATGGTGAAAGAAAAAAACTTTACCTCCAGGGTTTAATGCAATAGCAGCTTTCTTTAAAGCGGCTAAGCCAGTGAATCGTGCCAATGTGCCAGGTAGAGCCAACGAAGAGGTCGAAAATATTATTGGCATCACACCTGAACTATTTACCTGCATTAAAAAAAAATTAAATACTACAAAAAAAATAACAATTAAAATTTTCTTCAAATATAACATGATGAAATACCTTGAAAGGAAGGTATGCTGATCTCTGTAGCCCCATGCCTCTGCTACTACTGCCATATCTTGAAGCATAGTTTAGCGGTATTTTTCGCTCTGCTTCCTGTTAAGTATCCTTCACAAAATGCTCATTAGCTAATTCACAATTACCATGATCTAAATTTGATCTGGGTAATGTATATACTTTCTCCAATTTTGCTTAACAACCAAATATATTATATTCAAGCAACAATCACAACTTTTTTAGGTTATTGCAAGTATTGACAAGGGGTATAGCATTAAATTTAAGGTTAACTTGACAACAGAAAGGCACATTGAGTATGAGTTCTCCTTGTTTTAACTTGCTGCTTGTGATTATCCAATCATGCAAACTTCATGATGCCTAAATCATTTTGGTTCGGAAATATTTTTTTTTTGAGTTAGATATGGAAGTCTTGGAGCATGTGCATTCCTGCAATTTCAATTAATGGCCTCTCCAGTCTCTACCATGTAAGCAACTTAAGCAAGTATTCCTCAAATAATGTTAAACTATTTTTATTCCCGCAATTCATCCCAATTTCAATTTGCGAAACCATGCAATATTTTAATTTATCCCACTTTCTCCAATTGAAAGCCAACCGCAAATGTTGAAGAACAAATGGATAATTGAACACTAATTGCAGGGATGTAGAACAATTACTACTTTTAGAGCTTGCTTCTGAACTTGCCACATCAACATTTGCAACTGATTTGCAGTTGCCAATTACATGGAATTAAAAAAACGAATGCCAATATGTAGAAAGTGTGTATTAAAATATTGAGCCAGTCTCACAAAATTGACATTTATAAAATTGCAGGGATGACACGATTTGAAATATTGAAGGATAATTGCCAAAGATGCTCATGTTAAGAATGGAATACATGAATAAAAAAAAATTCACTATCAACTAAGATAAACTTCAAGTATGTACTTGAAGATAAACACAAATAAGATAAACTTCAAGTACTTACTTGAACATAAACAATTCCAAGGACCAGTGTCAAAAATGAGGCGACAATTGTGGCTAATCCAACATAATTGCCATCCTGAAAACCCTGGGCAACTGTTCGGCCGAATGCAGCTGGCAAATAAGAAATAATGCTGGTGAAAATGAGAAGAGATGTGCCATTGCCGAGCTTCAGGTCAGAGATTCTCTCTCCAATGAAAGTAGTGAAAACTGAGCCCAGGGTTAAAAGAGTAACTGTGGTTAAAACCCATTCGGTGCTGAAGTCAGTCACAAAGGGTCGAAGGTAAAGCACTTGGCCAATTGCCTATATAAGTTAAGTTAAATTGATTATTAGTAAAAGAAATAAATTTTCAGTTGTAATCAACAAAATTTCATGGATAATGGCCGTAATTTATGCACACGCCAGGCTCTACCAGGATTAGCAATCTTTGAACTGCTTGGAGTCTTTTTACACTTCTATCGGCTAGTCCGAACCCATATATTGTTTACAGCACCAGGTATTTCTGCTGGGGCCAACTGTTCTTAGCGCACCAGAAGCTCTTTCACCTCTGTTGGGTCTGCTGGTGCATGGTCCATACATCTGGCACATCTTATTGGCACCATACAAGAACTACATTTCCTTCATGTGCACTCTAAAGCACTCAACTATTCCATTCCATATCACCCACTGGCATGTTGCTTCTCTAAATTAATACAAACAGTGCTCAAGATATCCTTTTTATCTTTTTGGGCAAAATAAAGGACAAAAAATGTTTGTCAATCCAAAAGGACACAATATATGCCAATCCAAAAGGACACAATATATATTTGACATTCCCATGTTTCAAGGCATACACTCAATAATGTTTGTCCTGTTTTGCAAGAGCAACTAAGATTTTGCTCTAATATAAAATATGCAAAAAGAATAGATTCAAAAGAAATTAAGCATTGCCATTACACTGCATAACTTTGCAATATATCTATCAGATCTTATTTAAAGAAATATACCTTTTTTCTTAATTTATCTTCTAAATATAAAACAAACCGTACGTCCTGAAATGAATTTTTTTGTAAAATAATCCTTGGTGACATAGTTTTATCATCTGTTAATTAATTTCAAAAAAAATTACCCTATTAGTGATGTTTTTTTCTAATATGAAAGTACAAAATGTTTGAAGCATAAATTATTATGCAAATCAATACCTGAAAAATTGCAAATCCAACTGAGGCATATCTGGTATATTCTAAAATCTTTTTTCTCCCTGCTTCGCCTTCCTTTTTCTGTAACTCTTGCAGTTTCGGGAAAATCTGTGTCAGGAGCTGAAAAACGATTTGTGCATTGATGAAGGGAACAATTCCAAGGGAACAAATTCCGAGACGGCCAATGCCGCCGCCAGAGAAAGTGTCCAGTGTGCTAAGAAGGCTATTCTGGTCCAAGTTGCCAGTAAATGCATCCCGATTGACACCTCCCAAGGGGATGTAGATGCCAATTCGGGATAGTGCTAAATAGCCAAGGAGTTTAAGAAATTTTCCAGGTAATGGGCCTTTGAAGAAGTCGCCAACGTCAATTGAACTGTCTTCGATGGCAGCTGCAGTTGTAAATTTCATACAACTTAAATTTGATGTTTATAAAAAAATTACATATCAAAATAGCTTCAGTTTTGAAACATACGAAGAACAGATGACCCCACATATTAGAACACCAACTGGTACACTATGGTAAGGATTTTCACCTCAATGCCCAACCATCTGGTAGTCTCACTGGTTGAGCTGCAACTTGGCCCATTTCCATGTAATTTCTAGGAACTTAGAACAATATCAACATCTATTGATTGTGAACATAATAGAAGTCCCATACAATTGTATAGGTAAAGTAAGTTATCATTATATTTAATTGTATCAAGAAAGATAGACAAGGCCCACCACATGATTATAAAAATATTCATTATTCATGTAACTAGTTAACTACTTGATAATGATCTTTCACAAAGGGTCCCCCTTATTCCTTCAACAAGCAAAGTAGAATTATATTAAAGCCCTAATATATATTCAAAGTCAGTAGTTATGCAAAGTTGGAGTGTAGAAAAAAAATTAATGATGTATCTACCACTTTCTAATTTAGTCATGTAAAATTTCCTAAATTGAAGTTGAAATTTGATATCCTCCATTCAGTGAGTTTCTTAAAGTACAAGCCTTCACAGATATTATATTTAATCTTATATTATTAGTTTCAACTATCTACTAATATTTGTTTGTGGTCTTGTAGTTCCAATGGTTTCTTGCAGTTCCAGTGCTTTCTTCTAAATTTAATCAATAGAGTTCAAACAAAAATGTTTGTCTAATTAACCTTTTTTCTCATAAAAGGTTTGTCTATTAATATTTGTTCGCGGTCTTGTAGTTCCAATGGTTTTACGTAATTTTAATCAACAGATAGTTCAAACAAAAAGGTTTGTCCAATCAATATAATTTTTTCTTTCTCATAAGTAGAACAATACATAACACAATGAAACCAAATTTTCTATCGTTTATTTATACCTTTAGTCTATTTACTAAATTTACAAGTTCAGTATCAAATGAAAAAAATAATTTAGTAATCACACAAAGAGAAACATGGAAATGGTGATAAAATACGATGTCTCACGCTCAGCTTTTATATTAAAATGTTATAACAGAAAGTGAACAACCACTGGAAAAAAAGAATACAGACTCATAACAAGTTCCCTCCAATGATAATATCCTGACTCTCTCACTGATTATATACATCTATATACAAGTTCATTAAATACAAGGTCTATCTGGAACAGGTGTAGGCATGGCACAAACCACTAGGTAATCAAGTCCCATGGACAAAGAATTGACATGACATCTTACCTGCAGCGCCTCGATTGAGAGAAGACTTCTCCTTCCGGGGGCTGGAGGTGCTTTCCAACGTGGGGAAAAAGAAACCAATCACGCTTTCAATTGCTGAGCCAAAATCAGACGAGGTATCCTTGTATAAGCCCAGGGGGTCGAACTCTGAATTATCCGTGTCTCTTGTAATTCTACAAACAGTACAATCACTCAAAACTATCAGTAAATTATTGAGTAGCAAAATCAGCACGAGGTAAAAGAATTTATAATACGAAAGAGAGAGTACCTAGGGCAGGATGAGGTAGAGGTAGAGGTAGAGGCAGAGGCGGTGGCGCGAATACGGGGAAGGTGGCGACGAGGCCGCAAGGAAGTAAAAGAGGTGGCACGAGAGAGAGAAATGGAAGGAGGAGAGAGGCGATGAAGTACGCCATGGGAGCAGGAGGGGAGCAGAGCAACGGCGACAGCTTCACACACCGATAAGCGCATGGTTTCGCGCTCTCCTTTCTCTTTCCAACAAAGGTGTGGAAATGGAACTGAGGATGTATCGCTTCTACTTCCAGTCGGAGATGCTGTGGTGTATCGTTTCGGAAGAGAAGAGGATATTTGCAGGACATCTCCAGTCAAATTCAAACTGGACCGTGGATCTTTAATGGGCTTGTACAGTACAAGTCCGTATATAGCCTAGTCGGAATTGTTCATTATATTTATGATGTCATAGAGTGGGCCTGATCAATCAAGTAGAAGGCTTCTTATATTCTGTTTCTCCTTTCATTTTTTATTTATTTTAGGGACAAGTTAGTACTGGACCACTGTTTGATGGATTCTATTCTTATACCGCGAGTCGCGGGAATTCACGTCTTCTGAAATAGAAATGATACTACAGTAATTAGAAATGATCAGTTCTTTTGAATTCTCATCGTTGTCTGCATAGTAATTGCTATAGTATCAACATACAAAAACTGTTCATTTTCAATTTAGAAATTACTGTTCATTTCAGAGGATACGGATTCGAGTCACGGATGCACCGCAAGACCGTCAAGATGGACTGCAGGAGGCCTTAGATCTAAGGCCTTAGATGAACTTTTAGATAATCTGACGGTTCAGGTCACGTGCAGCGCGGTGTCATGCGGTAGGTAATTTGATTTCACCGTTTGATTATCTTAATTGAGTTTTGGGTTTTCCTTGTCTGTTAACTAAGGCCATCATCAGTTAAATTTATTCAACAAGACTCGGTTCTAACTTATTTAAATTCATGTTTGCCTCCGTTGTTGCCTTCATAAACCTTCCAATGCAAGTTAACAATTGTCTAGGAAAACATACTTCATCACATGGTTGAAAAATTTTCGGATAAAATAATGATATTTCAAAAACTTTCTCGAGTAAAATTGTATATTGTTAACATTTCATTTTACTGCAGAGTTTACATTTTTATTTTACTAAAATTTGACATTTTTTTTACATGTGCCCTCACGCCGATGGTGGACGAAAATGTTCCGACGATAAAAATCACTTTTTTTTTTTAAAACCAATTGCAAAGTAAGACTTACCATCGTGTAAATTTTAATTATTTATTGCATCATCATTTTAGTAAACTTTCAGCATATTAATTTCAAAATACTTTCATTCATGCAACTAGAAAAACAAAAATACTTTCACGCGTCAATGCCTAATTTATTCGCAAAAAATTCAAACAATTAAAAAAAGTGAAGATACGTAAAATGTTTAAATTTTTTTACAAAAGCTGACATATATCTTAAAATGTCATGTTAATTTAGTTAAGATAATGTGTTAAATTAATAAATAATCCTTAATTTTTGAAATGTTAATTACTTCCATCACATTAAAATTATCAAATCATTTATGAATAAAGCGGAGATCAACGTCTTTATAATCAAATCACAGAAATGCCGAAATTTAATTACTCCACACTATACTGTGCAATCTCCATCAGGATCTATGCATTTTCTGGCACTGCAATTAAATTGCATGCGACTCATAACTCATTCATCTCTTAACCAAACTATCCTAAAACAGTAAAACGAACTCTCTTACAAATTCCTTTGTAACAGAAAAGAAAGAGAGGGAGACAAGGTAACCAGTATCATCTGATAGAATATGAATATCTATATATAACTATATTCCAATTGACAGTGCAATTAGGGATTACCAAACATCTGTAAAATTGTATAATTGTATAAATTTTCAGAGCCGATGCTTCCTCTCTGATTCTCTCTCTCTCTCTCTCTCTCTCTCATATATCACACTTCAGTTTCCGAATCCACGGGGTAATGCACATGAGTAGCACGCAAGTCAAAATAAGCTGCACGGAGATTTAGGCGCTGCGTTATTAAACTCAAAGTCAAATTGGATCTAGGATTCTAGGAGAACCGACACTAATTGGATCTCATTAAATTCATTAATTATGTAGAAGAGAGATCTCTTCAAAAGCTCTTTTGTTAAGAGCTACAGCATTAAATGTTGCATTTCTCTGGCAAATAAGGCATCACTGAATAAGCATTGCACATGCTGACATGCACAAGGCACTAGTTAACATCGGATGCGGAATAATCAATTTCTGATTCAGACTTGAAACAGTAAGATTTCAAAGTTCTTCTTGTCGGCAATCAAAGAAAAAAAAAGGTTCTTGTTTTTTCTCATTTATTGTCACCTACAAAATTAAGTAAACTTTGTCAGCTAATTGTTACATGTCAAGTAAATGTATGAGTTGTTTAAGTATCACTATCACTCATGTCGTGTGTTAGTAGATGCCAAGTTTGTGAAAGTGTCAATCATATATTACTTCAAACTCTCAATTTTTGTAAATAAAGTCACATGAAAGAAAAATAACTTCCCAAAATTAAGCATGCACAAGCTTAACTCATGGGACTATGATTAGCAGAGCTGTTGAGTGAAACATTTCAAATTGCACTCTGTTTTTAATTGAAGCTATGCATGTGAGAGGGCATCAGTGTCAACTATTAGAATTACATCAACCAAAAATCAACTATTAGAATAGTTATTTTTAATGAAGTACATTGTGAGATCAATTTCCAAGTTTTGTTTTCTTACAGTGAAGTGCGTTGCTTTCAAGGTGAAATAAACTAAAAGTAGTTCAATTCTCGCTGGTATTTTCAATATGATTAGCTTTGGTTACACATCTTATCGGAGCAAAATAAGAAACCTTGACCAAGAGATTAACAAACATAAGTACTTCACACATATTTCCAATTTTGAAATTTATTTATTGAGGCTATCAGACAAAAAAAATTCATAAATTGAATTTGACATACATTATATATATGAGTTTTACATCAAATAGGAGAAAAACCATAACCATATATCTTTCCTGGAAATTACAACACATCTTTCCTTCTCTTTCTCTGAAAGACATTAACTAAAACAAAGTAATGTTTGTGTGAAAAAAAAGAATAAATAGCATAGTAGGTTGGAAAAGGGAAAAAGAAAAAGAGAAGAACAAGAACAGATTCTATAGCAAGAACTTCACTAGATGCTTAAATAACCTTCTTATTTCTATATATCTGAATCCGTAATCTTGTGCCATTGTAAATTACTTCTAGCATGCATATCTTATCAACTAACTTGTTCTCCTATCAAATCCAAACCGACGACCAGAAAAGTGATGCCTTGAAAGAGTAAAAAGTAAAAGTGGATCCCTTGCGCTGATAGGAGACTCCGAACGGCAGCGGTGAGCAGTAAAAGTGCGAGCGCCAACTCCTTTTTGTAGATCTTATTTCCCTTCTTCTTCTTAGATGCCTTAGCCTTCTCTTCCTTCAGTTTATCCAAATCCAGAAATCCACCATCCGAGACCCGTCTAGTCAACTCTGGTGGCTCCTTCCACTTATTACCAAGATCCAGCAAACCGCCATCTGAGACCCTTCTGCTCATTTCCGATTTTGGGTGGTCTCCCATAGCAAGGAGGTCAGGTTCTGACGAAGATCGCCCAGCCTTCTTGGTGACGACCCACTCATAAGAGCTGCCAAGTTGGAATAGACCCGAAACCATCGCATTGAATTTTGTAACTGACATAGTGTTCTCAAAGAGGAGATACGGTATCACAAAGGGGAAGGATTTTGGAGATGGAAGAATGTTTAGGATTGACATGGTGACTGGTACATAGCAAATTACCCATGTGGGGAGCTCTGCCTCCGGTATAAACATGGTGAGTGGTAGAATCACGCAAAACAGTGTGAAGGAGTAGAACGGGAGGACGAGCTTTCTCAGGAGGAAGAACAGCATAACCAAATTCGCCTTCTTCCATATAGAAATCTACAAAGAAAAACCACATGTTTGTAAAATTACGTTAGGAAAGTAAAGTAAAAAAGGAACTGTCATGTGTTTGCATATTTAATTGATCTTAGAGATAACTAGAAGTCTAGAATTGTGCAGTTTTCAAATAAATGGGAACTTTTATACTTGCAATTATATAGGAAAGTAAAATTTACATTAGATTGTTATGAAGTGCTTTGAAGTATTGATTATCAGAAAAACCTTGGATTTCACAATAGCAGGAAGGCAGACGCGAAATAGTTGCATGGGTCCTGAATGCCACCGGTGTTGTTGTTTCCTGAATGTCTCAAATGACTCCGGCAACTCACAGAGTGCCTATCCATTTTCAATAAAAAAATCAATAAAAAAAATCTCATGCCATCATACTATTCTTATGTTCATAACAATCCCCAAATGTACTACTTCCAGAAAAGTACACAAAAAGAATTAACTTTTCAATCGGTAAATTTTCCCGAAATATTATGGGTCTAGCTTAAAATGACAGCCACAGTATATATGTTGAAAACATCTCAAATAAAACTTAGTTATTTGAAAAATAGTCATAAAGATATCTACCCTGACATCATCAAGGTAGATGAACTTCCAACCCTGTAGGTGGGCCCGGACGGCAATATCCATATCCTCAACAGTGGTTCTCTCGAGCCAGCCTCCAGAATCCTCCAAAGCCTTGATGCGCCAGATGCCAGCTGTCCCATTGAACCCGAAGAAGTTCAAGAAAACCCCGTTCACCTGTTGCTCAACCTCAAAGTGGAAGCACAAATTTATGTTTTGGAGACGTGTCAGGAGGTTCTCTTCTTTGTTGACAAATACCCACCGGGCTTGTACCAGTCCAACCTCTGGGTCACCCTGCGTACCAACACATATATAGTACTGTTAGTTAATTTTGTATTATTGCTTATACATACATGTAAACTTTATTTTATGTTGACGTTTATAACATTATATTATCAATGGGAACTTATGGGAGTTGAGGAATCCAAAAGAGAATGAGTACCTTGAAATGAGGAATGGTTTGCTTAAGAAAATCAGGGTTGGGCTGGAAATCAGCATCAAATATGGCAACAAACTCGTAATCCTTCACATACTCACAAGCCATGGCAGACTTGAGGTTACCGGCCTTGTACCCTGTGCGCACCAGTCTGTGGCGGTAAATGATATTGACACCCTTTCCCTTCCACTTGGTGACCTCAGCCCTGATCAAATTTTGTATGATCTCATCATCGGAGTCGTCTAATACTTGTATGAGAAGACGGTCCTTAGGCCAATCAAGCTGACACACTGTAGAAATAGATTGTTCGTACACCTAAAATTACAACAAAATTAATTCAAAATTGAAGACTAATTGAGCTATTAACAAAGAAATTGTTGAACTCCTCTGTTCTTACTAGAGCTGATACCAGCAAATTATGGGGAAATTGTATATATGCGTCTGTTAACAGGTCAAGATACCACTACAGCAACTACCATTACGGTATTATTTTTTTCCCTCATGTAGATCATTACAGCACCGAAACCTTTCTGTCAGCTGTCTAGTGATCGTCATAATTTTTTTTAGTTTGTTTTCTTTTAGCAGTATTTGTACTCCAGATCACTCTTGAAACAACCAACTTTTTAACGGTAATCACATTCTGCAACCCAATGTATAATTTACAGTAAAGAATCAACAAATCGAGCAGAAAACAAAACACATGGTAGGTAACACATCTTTTAAACATACTTAAAACAATCAAGTCTTACGGCTAACAAAAAATATACCCCTAACTCTTAATTAATAAGAAGAGGGTAATTTATAAATTTAAAGTCAACTTGGATATGAGAAAACAACGCACCTCCCTTTCGTTGCACATAGGTATCTGGACCAGCACCATTGGATGATAGGACCCAGCATCTGCCAACTCCACATCTCCACCCGACCCATATACATCCTCTTTAATTCTCGGCTTAATATTTCTAACTTTAATCCAGAAACAGCCGAGACAGAGGACGATTCGATCAATCGACTGAATGAGAAACAAGATAATGCAAAAATTGGATAGCAATTGGATCGGGTACGCAACATAATCCCCTCTAACATTGAGCCAGAAAATATAAACATTCTCTAACCACCCCTTTATCTCCTCTGTTTCTGGTAAATGGAAATTTGCCATGTTTTCAGGCAAGAGTAACTCTGGCAACTCGGGTTTCTGCAACTTCCACCCTTTCCAGTGCGCAAACATTTCAAAAGCAAGAAAGATTAAAGAAAGAGTGAGAAAGGCTTTGATGAACTTGTACAGAATGCTCCTTTTGCCGGGTTTCTCTGATTCGTCGCAAGCTTTACTATGAGCGACCCGCCTTTTTATCGCACCAAGTATGCCCCAGAAACCGGATCCAAGCCAGGCTACGCAACCAACTGCACGGTGCGCCCGGAGTAACAGGACCCAAGTGAATTGCTTGGCATTTTTGCCTTTCCCCCCCTTCTCCATGGATTTTACAGTTACAGCAACCTCAGGACCGTCAATTTCTACCAGAGAGTAATTTTGGTTTTCCATTTTAACCACGACCGGACTTCCCTTTTGGCTATCTCGTCCCGACCAATCAGGGAAAAACAAGTTTGGAGGCGACATTGATTGAAAAGAACCAGAATTAAAAGATCGGCTCTAACTTTTCACTAGGACCTATTTGCCAAAACAGGAGACTTTTCAGTATCTGACACCAACATAAAATATTTCTACAAGGATAAATTTTGAATTTATGGGTTTATAACATTGGGGTCATATACTCATAGTCAATGATTTATGGTTTAGTTGGCAGAGAGACAACTCAAACTACAACTCTTTAGAAAGAGAGAGCATTTGATCGAATAAGGCCTGAGCACGAAAATGGACCCAACTCTCTCTCTCTACCCTTCCTTCTAACCCTCAAAACGGTATTAGATCAGTTTTCTTTCCTTCCTCTGCTCTTTCTCCTGTTCAAAGAAAACCATCTTAAATGTTAGGGAATACATAAATAAAAGATAAAAGAAATGCAAAAGAACAAAAGCAGAAAACTGAAAATACCAGTCAGGCAGTCACCGTTTAGTGGCACAGAAGTCGCAATGTTTTAAAATGGTCAATATGCTGTGGTTAAGATACATTTTGGGTTTTAGAGAAAGGAAGAAACTTCAAATTACGCTAAACTTATTGGCTGAAAACTTGAAATGGAATGAAGACATATATTTACATAGAGCTAAGTAATGTGTCATGCATAGTTCGTTGTAGCAGTATCAGAGAGAGAAAAACTTACAAGGAAATGTTATGTATGCAGCTCTTTTGCTTGCTTCAGATCCGAGGAAAGAAGAGAGAAAGAGGAGAGAGGGACTCAAGTGACTTTGAGAGCTCACTTGCTGGTGTCAAGCACGAAGCGCGATATATAAATTGCAGAGAGAGAGACTGAGAGAGAATAGTAAACCGAGTTTAGGACTGAAAAATACGCAAAAGCGCAATTTAAGGAATTGATTTTTATAATAATCATTCATTTTAATTACATCTCATATATATATATATATATATATATATATATATATATATATATATAATAGCTAGATTATGGTACTTTATAAAGTATCATTCACGCGGTACATTGCCTCCATATCTTCAATTCCGAAGTTCAAACTACTGATCAAATCATTGAATTTGATCTCTATATTAAACTTTCTTGAAGATTGAATTTTTTATTTTTAGATTTTTTTATTATTTTTTAAAGGTGAAAATCACTAATATGGATAGTACATCAATAGTTAGATTAATCAATTTTTTATCTCTTTTGAAATAGTAAAAAAAATAAAAATATAAACTTCGATGTCCAAAGAGATTTTAATACGAAGATAAAGTTCAATAATTAAATTGATTGTTTAGATTTCAAAGTTAAAGATACGAAAACGAAGTATTGCATGAGTGATATCTCGTAAAGAAACATATTCTAGCTCTAATAAGTAAAAGTAACATGTTGCGTTCCTAGTTCCTACGAGATTCTTTCAAATTCATTTGGCAAATTCTGCTATGAATCAAAATTAACTTGATTTCATTATTATTAATGTAAAATCAACTTGATTTACAATTATTGATGATTATCAACAATTGCAATTAATTTGAGTTTAATTTTTTTGTATTTATATACATTTCAATTGAAGTTTTTTGCTAAGTTTTTTTGCTATGTTTTTTGCTAAGTTTCTAAACAGAGTAAAATAGTATTTTTAAATAGTAGTAATTTAAATAGTAATATAATTATCAAACTATTAAAATAATAATATAATTATTCATAAATAGTAGTACTTTAAATAGTATATAAATAGTATTTATATATAGTAATAAAATAGTATTTTTATTTATGAAAATAATATTAAAATATTAATAAGGGCAGTAATACTATTTTTCATTATTAAGAGTTTTGAAATAGTATTATAATAGTAATTATTATATTCATACTATTTATTAATAAATAATAGTTATTAAAATAGTATTATTATTTATTAAAATACTATTAATAATTAGTACTAATATAATTATTACTGTGATAATTTGTAATATGTTAGTTATTAAACATAAACTTTAAATACTAAATATAAACTTGAAATATTATTTTCAAATATAAACTTCAAATATACCCTATTAATATAAAATTGGTTGGAAAGTTTCTCAGAAGTACAAATGATCTAGTGGTAGGAGGGTTTGGTTAGAGGCGCTAGGTTTGAGTGAGGGCATGGGTTCGAACCCCCTACCCACCATTTTGCTGATTTAAATTAGGGATGCAACTATTACTTGTGCCCCTATGGTTCACAGAATTGCTCTCGCATCTAGAGAGCAATTTTGTATTAACTGCTTAGGGGCGCAAGTAATAGTTGCGCCCATGTTTTGTGCTGCTATAAAACCTAAATAAACCTCATTCCTTTCTTCTTTCTTCCCCAAACCCGCCCCTAACCTAATTTTTCCCTCAATTTCGCCCCTTCTACTCCCTACCTCTCCATCTCCTTCTCCTTCATTGTTTTTGGCCAAACTTTCTCTCCCTCTCCTCTCCTTGCTCTCCATAGGTGTTTGATTGCTCTCCTTCTTCTCTCCTTGATATCCATCATCACTTAAAGGTAATTTTTGGATTTTTTTTTTGTAAAATTGACCCATGATACATGGCTAATAATTGAGTTTTTTGTGTAGTATTTGTTGATTACAGTTGATTATGGTAGATTATTGGTGATTAATTTAGATTATTGGCAATATTGATGATAATTTGAGATTATTGTTGGTTATTGTTGATTATTGGCAATATTGTTGATAATTTGTGATTATTGTTGATTATTGTCAATATTGTTGATAATTTGAGATTATTGGCGGTTATTGTTGATTGTTGTGTATTGCGTGTTCAATTTGTACCAAATTGATGTAATATCAGTGTCATACCAATTTGTACCAATAAATCTCATATTAATTGAACATGTGTTAATATGTGTGTTAATATAGTAATGGCAAGACAAACGGGTAGAGGTGGTAGAGGCCGAGGTCGAGCCAGGACGGGTGGTCGTGGTGAAGGCGATTTTTCGCCTCCACGTGACAT
The DNA here is from genome assembly GCA_964058865.1 of Eleocharis quinqueflora. Lineage (NCBI taxonomy): Eukaryota > Viridiplantae > Streptophyta > Magnoliopsida > Poales > Cyperaceae > Eleocharis > Eleocharis quinqueflora. The sequence continues at coordinate 85,956 of CAXKVX010001252.1, read as the reverse complement.
TCCGTACGTTGGGTCTCTACTACGAGGTCTCAATCTGACACATGCATCCAACTGGGCTTATGACGAGGTAAAAATATAGCTATATTGTTAATTTATTTAATTTTGCAATTTTAATTTCATTTAAGAAATAACACATTTTTTTAATACAAATGTAACCAACCTTTGTTATGGAGACCAAGGCCGGGTCAATGTCATTCATGTACGATGACCAAATTGCCCCAATTCTTGAGCGATTCCATCTTAACCATCTCGCTCGATTGGGAAACATCAAGGTAGACCGTGACTTAATAATTGCGGTTGCTGAGAGATGGAGACGGAAAACACATTCTTTCCATTTTCCAACTGGTGAGATGACCATTACAATGGAAGATGTGTTGATGTTATGGGATTTACCGTTGGACGGATTACCCATCATTGGGGATGTGGACCAAGATTGAGAGGAATACGTGCTAGACATGTTTGGGCGAGTTGAGTGGCAAACCTTTAGGAGGCCGCCGGGTCATTTTCATATGCGACAAGATTGGTTGCGTGAACCATGGCACATGTTGGACCTCTTCTCTACCGTTATGTTTCCGGACAAATCCGGATACATACAGACCATGTTCATTCAATTCTTGAGGAACATTGATGATCCACCGAGGTATAGTTGGGGCTCGGCAGTGCTAGCACGTTTGTACCGTGCTTTATGCGATGCATCAGACAAGAGGAACAAGCAAATCAGGGGGCCTTTGATGTTACTGCAAATGTGGGTGTGGACTAGGCTCCCGATTGGGCATCCGAGAGGGAAAGATTTGCCTGGTGATATGCCGTACGGGGTGAGTTGGATGGACCCGATCCATAACTACGAAGACGAACCGCATAGAAGTATCACTTTCTATAGGTATTTTGTGACTATTTTAACAACTTCACATTTTTAATAACTATATATTGTAACATTATTCACAATGTTTTAGGTGGCTATTCGAGCATCTCGACGAGAATGGCCCAGAATGGTGGTCGTACAATGAAGACGTCGTGGCTATGTTGCTCTCTATATGTAATGATCAAGCTCATATGAGTCTTTTTTATTATCAGGAGCCACTCATATTTTTCTGGATTGTCGAGTGGCACGATCCTGATTGCCAATTTTCTTACCAAGTCGAAGTCCCACCTCTATTGCCACCTCCTGATTGCGAGCGCCTTCATAAGGTATGCCACAACAACAAAAAATCTGAGGGTCGTGATTGGGAGATTTATCACGAGGGGTACATTCAAACATGGGGAAATCGGTTGACCAATACCATTGACTTGGGTCACGGTTTCATGAATGGCCCTTGGGACCATTACTTGGCATGGTTCAACCGGGAAGACATGCACACCGTCTATTGGAGAGGTACAACCACAGGAAATGCCTTCAACCCGCTAGCACATCAAGGGCGTAGAGTTGAGCGAACCTTCAACATGCAAGGCGAAGTTGTGCAACAAACGGTAAATTCATTGTCTTTTTCCTTTAATTTTGAATTTAAAATACATAAATTACTAACTAAATTGTATTATCAGGTGCTTCGTAACTTAACTTTCGCTAGAGAAGCGATTGGTGTGATTGCACAAAGCGCCAACAATGTCTTCAAGACTTTCGCGAGAAAAGTTCTTCGAACTTGTCGCGAAAACATCGAAGAGTTTGACCAAGGAGTCGTCTTCTGCAATTTGATGTTGGAGCATGGCTTGAGGGATGACGACTTGGAGCCATCGATGGCGGAGGGATTGCGCGTCCAACCAAAGCATTACGACTGGTTGGGACAGTTGGTTGGTGGCGAGCAAGCGAGTCAGATGCTCGAGGCGCCACTATTTCTCCCGCCGTACTCACATCTATCACAGGGTGAAGTATGGGAAACCGGCCAAGGATCTGGAGTCGCCCAACCGGAAGAAAACGTGGAGCGTACCGTCGAGGACGAGGTATAGTGTGCCGCGGAGTATGTGTTTGGCTCTTCGAGCCAAACAGGAAACCGTGATGATGAGGACGAGGACATCATTCCATTACGGCGTACTACTAGGACGGCTCGAGCGCCTTCCGCTTATGATACATGGGGTCGCGGTCGGGTCGTAGTCGTCGCGGTAGGGGGGTTGAATTTAGTTTGAGAAGGATTTTTGTAATGCAAAACTTGATGTCATAACTTATATGAATGTTTTATTTTGATACCAGTTGAAAACTTGTTGTGTTTGACAATTTTAATTTAATTTAATTAGCTCGATGTTTGTTTGATGTTAGTTTGAGAATGTGTTATTTGAGAAAATTTGTTTCAAAATGTTAGTTTGAGAATGTCTTGTTTGATTTTTTTTGTAATGTAATTTGGTAAATGAAAATGAAACAAAAAAAACATTCATTGGAAGTCTGCAAATATATGGGCACAACTATTACTTGCCCCCTATTATTTTGTGAAGCAGCCATGTGGGCCTCTCTGGGACATTTAGGGGCGTGTTCATTTGAAAACTGGTTGCTCTCTGGATGCTCCAAGATTTCTGTAAACATTAGTGGCGCAAGTAATAGTTGCGCCCCTAATTTAAATCACAAAAATGGTGGGCAGGATTCGAACCCATGCCCTCACTCAAACCAGCGCCTCTAACCAAACCTCCCTGCCACTAGACCATTTGTACTTATCGTAAAGTTTATAACATCTTTCATATTAATAGGTTATAAGCTTTTGAATTTTTTTAATAAAAAACACTTTAATATATTATTACTTCTATTTATAATAACTATATTCCAATTATTATTACTTGTATTTGTAATAATTGTATTTAATAGATCATTTATAGTAACTATATTTAGTATATTTAATATATCATTACTTTACTTCATAATAATTATATTTAATATATTATTACTTCTATTTATAATAAATTTATTTACTATTTTTTATTTATAATAACTATATTTAATATATGTAATATATTTAATAAATTATTACTTCTATTTATAATAAATATATTTACTGTTTTTAGAAACTTAACAAAAAAACTTAGCAAAAAACTTCAATTAAAATGTATATAAATACATTATTACTTCTATTTAATGTACATTATTAGCAAAAAAATTGTACAGCATGTTGGGGGCGCAACTATTACTTGCGCCCCTAACATGTAGGGCCCACATCTGAAAAAGCGCTTGCACAATGCCTTGAATTCAGCAAAAAAAATGAATCTCTCTAGGGGCGCAACTATTAGTTGCGCCCTTGGCCCTCTGTGCAATTTTTAGGGTGTCATTGGTCCTATCTGTTGAAATTGTTTGGTCCTTGGCCCTCTATGAAAATTTTCCTCTACTTTTCTCTTTTCTATTATTGAACTATAAGTGTATCATCACCATAAATTGATGGGAAAATGTTCCAGCGATTCAATATTGAATCGATACTGACTGGACATTTCCGGTCGCTTGACGACTCCAGTTGTCGATCTCCTCGCTAGAATAATATGCACAATAACTAAATAAGTATGTATGTGTTTTCAATTAACATGCATAACAACAAAAAAATGTAGTTTAAGCTGCATTACAACACAAAAAAATACTATAACAACTATAATAACATGCATAACAACCAAATAAGTATGCATAGTAAATTAACTAACAAGCATAACAACAGAAAAATAAAATTTAACATGCATAACAACTAGAATAACATGCATGACAACCAAATTAGTATGCAAGCGTTTTCAATTAACATGCATAACCAAAATAAGTATGCATAGTAAAATCAATCAACATGCATGACAACTAGAATAACATGTCTGACAACTATATTTTGTATGCTGACGTTTTCAATTGTCAGGATGTATTATATAAGCTAAATGATGAGCTAGAATTACCCTAAACATAAAAAAAAGAAAATTATCAAATAAGAAAGTGTTGCTTTGCAGAACTATAACTATTGGTAAATTTATCAACAATGCAGAGTCACAAACTTGTAATGCTGCTGTCAATATAAAATGGAAAGTATCAAATCATAACAATGAGCAATCAGATCTAGTTATTGTTTTAATCAGTCATTAAATTAGAAGTCAACATGTGATGTTATAATAATTAAGTTACATGCACTACGTACTTATTTTCAATATTACATCACCTCAATTAAGTCTCTTAATGATCTCCAGATAAATTAAATATATGTCTAATTAATGTCTTTCATTAATTGAAGGTTATGACGAACATTTTTTTTTCTTGAAGATCGGATTGTTATTGTTATTATCAACTAGAATTTATTTTCGAGCTTCGCTTCGAATAAAAGATCCAACTTATATTAAATTTTCCGTGATTTCATTGATTTTATATAGATTATATATATGTGATATGGAAATGTATGTAATGTGATTTTAATATGATTATAGATGGACATGCTAATATATAATATTGTAATTTTATGTGATTTATATGAAATATATACATGTGATTGAAAAATATGCATAAATTTTTTATATACCAAATACAAATCATATTTTTATCATAAAAATTCAACTTTTGAATAATAAAAGTATTATTCATGTATATATACATGACTCTTCATTTTCCATAAATATTAATTACAAATACTGCAATTATTGTCATTGAAAAAATGCATTACAGATAAATAATGTGTCAAGAAAACAACTCTGCACAATATGCAGAAAATAACTTGCCACACTTAATCTCTGTAGAAAAATTAAAGACCAAGATTAAAAACATAATTTAATGAAAGAGTGAGATTTATCTCATCCGTGTCCAAACCAGACACGGATGGGTTTTAATCAAGTTTTGATGACAACTTAACTCATTATAAAAAGCAATTACAAAATATTTAAGAGAATATCATTTGAAATAAAATATGACAACAACAAATTTAAAGTCCATATAACAATTAACTACACAAGTCCTCAAATTGAAGCCAACTACTTTAAATCCTGCAAATTAAAGGAAAAATGACAAGTGAAGAAATTCTTCCTAGAGATAAAATCTAAAATCTACACACAAAACATTATTGTGAAAAATAAAAAATTAAAGAATATAATCCTTTTTTTTTTTACCATCCAATCCAGAGAATGAAAATAAGTATAAATCTTTGTGTTATAATTTAGAAGTTTGATCTTTTGTTGATGTAATAAAATTTGGTCAAATATGAGACAAAGATGATATTTTTTTTATATGTTTAGAAAATTTACATATTAAACGATTTTTTTTACTAGAAGTTTTAATACCAATAGAACAACTGAAATTTGTGTTTATTAAAGATTGATTAAATACCGTGTAATTGTGCTTGATGTTTTCTAAAAATATTCAAAATAAACAAATTTGATCATTGTATAGTAATCACTGGATCACAGTATAATAATTACTTGGTATATATCTTATTATCACATTGTCATATAAAATTCATTCATCGCTATAAAGTAATTCATTATTTATATAACAATCATTTCAAAATATAAAGTGAAAATTCGAAAAGTTATTTAAAGTTAAGCAGAAATTAGAGCATAAACTCGTTTTTTTATGTGTTTACTACTTAATTCATTTAATTTTGTTGCGTTATGATTATGAAATAAGATAATGAAATTAAATATATAGACAAATTGTCAACTTCCAACATTGACTTTTGTAAATAAGTTTTGTTTCATAAAAACATAAATTAAACCTGTCTAACATGCATAACGATCACGAAAGATGATGGTTTCGTTAATCGTTTTGTTTAATGAACGATTAAGAAATTTTGTTTTCTTAAACGATCAAAATGATCAGAACGAAACAGAACGATCAAACTAATTATCTTCGCTCTTCATCCATCTCATCTCTAATCACACTAAAGCAAATCAGAAAATGCTAGTGAACGATTCTAATCATACATGAGATTCAAATCATTCATCTCATCTTTCATTACATTCTCTCAACATAACGTTTTTCTCTGAAATCAAAACAATTCTAACAATACACAGTCACAAACGAAAATATGAAATAAATGATCACGAAATAATATTTTTTCGTTAATCATTTCGTGATTTAAACGCAAGAAATTTCTTTGATCATAATTGTTTCATCGTCACGAAACAAAACGAAAAATGATTAAACGACTGATCATTGACATGCCTAACATAAATGTCGATTTTGATCAAAAGCTATCCACATTGTTAGAAAATTTGACTACTCTTTAAAACTCCTTTTTTTTGGAATTAAAGTAGGAGACATACGCTTTAGTTTATGTATTTCAGATGAAAAAAAGAGCAGAACGAAAGAGTGTACACTTCTGGAAAAATATAAAATCGGAAAATTTTGAGGTGGGATTTAAAATAGTTATCGATGAATTTATTTAGATAAAAGAAGGAATTTTAAATTAAATATTTAAATCTCTAACAAAGTTAAACAAATTTCAGAATTTGGAAAGTCAGAATTGAAGATCCAACACTACATTTTTACGCAGATCGATGAAAACTAAAAAAAATCGTTTAGATTGATTTTTTTTCAAAATTAAAGCTGCTTTGTTTATTTATTCCAAAGAAGTGTTGGATCTTCAATTCTTTGTTCTTAGAAGGGTTAGTCAAATTTTATTACATTAAAAAAAATCAGACTTTTAAATTAATCTCGACATTGAATAGGATCTAACACAACGAAAAAAAGGTTTCCACACGGGTATGTTGAGACTTATACACTGATTTTCTTCCGTTGTAAATACGAAAGTTGCAAATGATAGGTTAAAACTCGTCGCATATTTGGAGGCCTATACGTCGGTTATCTCCGCTTTTCTACACTCTTTTTGTTATTTAATACCCCGTGTGGAAGATTTAATATTTTTATTGAAATTTTGTCGCCAGCGTGTTTTTCTCTTCTACACCTTATTATGACTTGATATCCGGTGCATATATACTCTATATAACAACCTTTCTTTGTTAATATCGTTGTAGAAAATGTATCATTTTTTTAAATTTCGCCAGTGAGCCTTTTTAACACCGGCTCTTTCTTTGTTAATATACCTGTTGTAGAAGAGTAACTTATATTTAGTGAGATATTATTGCTTACGTGGCTAGCCCTTTTTGCTAGCGCGTCAAAATTAATTTATTACCAGATGATGATCCATAATACATGCTATCTCAGCACTAAGAGTAACTAATATCAAAAGTATCACCATTAATTATATGAAAATTACTAATCCATGACATTGCCCCAAAGTGTGATCCCCTCTTAACATAAGCATTTAACTACAATTGTATTCCGATAAAGAGAGTACATAATCAATTGCGAAGGAAATTAGGAAGCAAAGACATCATGTGGTCAAGTTGATCTTGTGAACAACTCTGCGGGGCTACGAATTTTATAACCTGCATCATTATGAGTAAAGTTAGATATATGACTGATTTGGTAGAGTACATTTTTTTTTCCTTTAAGCCTACTATCAGTAATAAAGAGGCAAACACAAATATAATGTATGCTTATTCAATTCTACATTAATGCTTAAGGCAGAACTCAATACAAAACAAATTAAGTTGGACTATAATATAACATCCTACAAATGCTCTTATATTTAACATTCATTAATCAAACAACTAAAAGAAATTATTATGTTTCAGTTTTCAGAAAATATAAATTTCTTTGTTCTCACTAGAAATCAACATTATGCATGGTTGTTCTCACTATAAATCAAAGCTCGACTATGGTTGTTCTTTTGATGAGGTGTTGTTATTAAGAGAGAAAAGAAATCAAGAACATGGTTGTTCTTTTGTACGGAAGGCAAAGCAGCTTCATCGCTTTTAATGTAATGCGTTACTATGTCATACATCGACTTTATAACAATAACCGCATGAGGTACCGTCTGGTTGTCACAGACCCTAAAAGATAGGAAATAGATCCACAGTCAAGAAGAAGCTAAAAATCAAATTGTTGAAAAAAATATCAAATTCTAAATTCTAACATCAGGCATCGAATTTCTTACAAATAAGTTCAAGTTACTTACCTTTATTAATTGCCAAGTGAACTTGGCCGTCGCTCATCTTTCATCCAATATTCTAGAGCACTACAACAAAAATAAATGTCTTCTCTCCAAATAGGACATGATTGGGCTCCTTTATTCCTGAACCCTGATAAATTATCATATGCGAGAACCATTAATAGTGCAAAAAATCATGGCACGAAGGATAAAAGTTTTTCTTCAAATGTTTATCGATTACCTCCATGATGTCTTTCCATAATGTTTTAAGTTCTTCTATTAATGTAGCCAGATACACATCTATGTCATTACCTAATTGTTTAGGCCTAAAAATCAGCAACGACATCATCATATATCCTCTTTTCATGCATAACCATGGGGAACCGTTATAAATATACACTAAAATAAGCCATGTAGTTGAATGAGTGCTCATGTTGATGTGAGGATTCATCCCGCCCGTACATAGTCCTAGTCCCAAATTTTTAGGTTCATTTCCGAACATATGGAAAGCTCTATTTATGTTCCACCATTCTAGAAAGTCAGCAGGGTGGCATAATAATGTGTCATTCTTCCTGCAATTTGCGTGCCACCTTAATAATTTGGCACCTCTCTCATTAGCGAAAAGATGCTTCAACCTGGATATTATTGGCAAATAGAAAAATACCTTCGCAGATGGTTTCTTCTTTCTATCATCTTCAGCCCAATTGTGTTGGGATTTCATGTGTAAGTTCAAGAGGACGAAAATTAAAATTTTTGCCTCTATTTAACTCAATACACAAAAAATCTTATTTATATAACAATTGCATGCAAGATTATACTATGACATTTCATCAAACACCTCTTGTGCATCAACAAAACAGAAAATAATATATTTATTTCTTGCACAAGAGTGGATAAAAGGTTATACCTAAAGAGAGGAGTCGATTCCTCTTCTAGGTCTCTTGAAAATCGTCGTTTTCCTTCTTCGGCCATGGAAGCACCCTTGTCTCTTGGTTCACCTTGAACCTAAACAACAACCTAAAGCATCCTTAGATAGATGGATGTAGAGGTTAGAGCTTAGATCCAACCACCTAGATCTTCAATCTTCAATGAACAAGCTATTTCATTTGGTGGCTAAACCTTGCAAGAGAAGTGAAAGAAGAACAATGGAGTTTTTTTTCTTTCTACACACAAGAGAGGGGAAAGGAGGGTTACTATTCACAGATTACTATTCATCCCATTGTGGGAAGAGAGAGAAAAAGTCATTTTTCATCTCAAACATACCCCTTTATATAGCCAAGCCCTAGGGCAACACTTGTGTTAATTATTTACACAAATGGCTATGATTACTCTCTTGTTATTCCCTAATCATATTTTGCAAGGATTTAATTTATGAGTAAATAATATTACTATATTATTCTAATATGAATTAATTTATTATTCTTATAATGCTCTCAAACATTATACAAAATAATATTCACATATATTCTCATAAATTTATTTTATGATCTAAGCATGTCATTTTACATGACATATTACTTTAAAATTTTATCACATGCATTTTAACTCATACATTATGAGATTAAATACATCATTCAAAATGTAAAATACTTGTTGTTTCTGTTCAGTTGGTGTGACCTTACAGAAGATCTACGTCATCTTGGGATATAATATAAAATACTTTATATTATGGACCATAAGAGGTTCTATCACTACATTATAGTCTCCCAAACGACATAGTCGTTACGTGCTTGATCCACTTAATTCGTGTCTATCCTTGTCTCATGATATTTTAAATAATATGCAAAATAGGATCGTGTCATTTTTGCATTATATTCTTTTCTTGGTCTCTCAAGTGAATTATAAGTATAACTACATCAGTTATATTGCATGCAATACAATTTCACTTTACCAAGTGGCCCAGTAATATCATAACTCAAATAATTGAGGGACTAATAATGTTGACATATAAATTTCTCCCGCACAAGTTGTACATAACGAATTACTATATCATTCCAATCATTTGAATGGACTTTAATAGTAATCACATTATATACTTCTCATGTGAAAAACCTACATGTCTCATATATAAGATTCAAAGACAATTGGAAACATTAATGACACAAAACCAATCCATATAATGCTCCATCTAGTTAGGTCATGTTCAGTATATAAAGAATCATCATTTTATATACTCATGTCATTGAATGATAAGCACTTATCAACATTTATAGAACTACAATGTACTTTCAATTGACATGACAATCTTCATGGTAAATAATGTTTCCTTTAATTACCACGATTGTGAGCATATTTAGGATTATATGTTTTCATCTAAAGAGTTCTATGGTTCAAGACCATGAGCATCTTCTTGAACGCTTCTAAAGATATAACATATCAATCTCAAGGAACATAAATGTATAATAACATTTAAAATCATAAACAATTCATAAATTCGTTATCAAAAAGATAACTTTCAAAACACACAACCTTCAAATTGTCCCTCAATTCGTATCGAGATGCATTATACTTTGAGCATTTATCCAGAGCCTTATAATCTCCTCGAATCGATACGCAATCATTCAGACATGCCGCAATTCTCTCTACTTGCAAGTTCAAGCGACATAACAATTTTTTGCCCAATAATTTGAATATGGCAACACATTATTTTCGTGAAGCATGTCTCCCAAAAGTTCGAGTAGAGATGTGAAACTAGCGTCGCTCCAATTGTTCTTGACTTTCAGATTATACAATTTGAAAATCACTGAAATTTTCGTATATTTCATACAACTTGGAAATAATTGTATATTCGAGTCCTTGTGTAAACTTCCAAAACTATCAGGAACATCATCGATAAAATCTGCATGCCCATGATTCGTCATTTCCTCCAATTCATCATCATTACATTGTGTAGAATTTACATTTTCAATAGGTTCTAAATTTTCATTCCATACATCTCAATCTACATTTTCTATATTTTCATCTTGTGATTCATTTTCAATATTATTAGTTCCTAAATCCGATAGATATGTGCCAGTCCCTACATCTATAGATTCTTCGTGCTTGGTCCATCTTGTATACTGATGTTTAAATCCGCGACGAATTAGATGAGATCTAACTTCTCGAACAACCTTCCACCAGATGGATTTCTCAGTGAAGACAAGGACATATAAGTTCCATTTCACCTCTCAATCTCATATTTTCTGTGGCACAATTCATAAATTCTTCAACTTTTATCAAATATTCATCTGAAAACCGATCGATCACATACATCCAAGTATAACGATCCATCTATACAAAATAAGTTGTTCATATGTGAGGGCTTAGGTTAAATCGGGGACTATTCGAGATTAATTCCTATTTGGATTAATCACGAAGGGATATCGACCTAAATTAGTTCAATTTTCCGAAATTGATCCTATATGACAATATAATTAGTGTGCTAATGTTAACTAATTAGTACATATGCACCATCTCATAAAATTCATCTGAAAACCGATCGATCACATACATCCAAGTGTAACGATCCATCAGTACAAAATAAAATTTTCACATGTGAGGGTTTAGGTCAAATCAGAGACTATTCGAGATTAATCCCTATTTGGATTAATTCCAAATGAATATCGACCTAAATTAGTTCAAGTTTCGAAAATTGGTCTTATATGACAATACAATTGATGTGCTAATGTTAACTAACTAGTACATATGCATCATCTCATAAAATTTAAGAATTAAAAAGATGCAAGAAATAACCTCAAAATAAAAGGAGGAATAAGAGATGATGATGGAGTCGAGGAGATGCAAGCTCAAGGCCGGAGAAAAGTTGAATCTAAGATCGAGATCAAACAATTAATTAACCATTTAAAAATTAAATATATGAAAACCTAAATAATAAAGGACAAAAATAGAAAATACCAAATTTGAATTTCTTTGGCGATGTGTTCTCCTTTTCTTTCTCCTTGATATTCTGATTTTTTTCCTATTTTTGCTGAATTTTGTACTATTTCTTTAGAGTGAATTAATTAGAGAGTAGTATGTTAATGGTGAGAGAGACGAAGATTGAGATGATCATGAGCTGGCGGTTGGGCAAGAATGGTGAGTTAATTTTCTACGTTTCGTAGATGAATGATTTTCTTTTATATTTTTTATTTATCATTATATTTTCTACAACCGAGTTTTAATAAAGGATGTAGATGGGAATTTCTACAACGGGTGGTTAATAAATAAAGATTGTAGATGTCAAGCGCATTTTCCCGATATTATCTACACTGGTTACTAAATAAAGAGTGTGGATGTCTTGATGTAAGCACCGATTATTAAAAAAGCCGATGGAGAATTAGTTCGGAGGTGGGATCGGTGCTTTTACACCCTATTTCAATATAACCGACGTAAAGAGGGAGGGGTGCGAAAGATCGTTTTTTCGTAGTGTAAACTTTTAATTCTATATCCTTGACTCCACTTGGTCGGTCTTTTTCTTTTGAAATAACTATGGCAAACAATCCCATCGCTGCCTTTACTTAAAAAAACAATATTGTTCACTACAACATAAAGGAGATTTAGCAATTCATAAAATAACGATTATTGAAGAAATTGTTAAACATAGTTGGCAGAAGTGTAAAAAATCGATAAGGATAAGACAACAATTATTTTAAATAATTGTTGACGTAGGTGGAGCTATGCCAATGGTTATTTAAAATAGCCATTGCCTTTGTTTTTCAGATTTTTTTTTTTAAAAAATTCTAAGACAACGACTGTATATAATAACTATTGGCGTAGGTCGGTAGGTGGAGCTATACACAACATTTGTTTTAAATGATCATTGCTCTATCTTTTAACTTAGCCCACTTCTAACTGGTTTCTCCCTTCTCTCTCATTTGCCTTCATAGGAAAATGAAATTGGTCTTTGGCTGCTACCATTAAGGTCTTTGATTGCTAAACTAAATCCATCTAAAAAAAATATATGAAAAAAATATATCTATAAATTAAGTGAAACTAAGAACTTAAAGAGGAAGCCAAGGAGATTTACGTAGAAGCTAAAAATTCAGAAGATTGCTGTAAAATCCTGTAATTTTTTTCTATTTTATAGTTGTTGAAGTACATATTTTGAATTTAATATGAATTTTCAAACGTGAACTAGTTTTATGTATAAATATTGTTTACTTTATTATTATTTTGAAGTCACTTTTAAAAATTCAAAACTAGTACCTAAACTCTAAAAATAGAGTTTTTTTGTCACCTACAAATTTTGATATAAAAAAATTTATTGAACATAATAAATCAATTAAAATATGTTTAAAAATGATTTTTTATCTAAGAGCACGAGAAGACTTGATGTTCTTAGAAGGACCATAGCTTTACACTTAATCTTACATATCCGAAATTCGAAACATTTGTTGACGAAAGGAAATAAAAAGATAGCATTAAATTTAATGCCAACTTATTTCAATATTTTCATAAAGAAGATAACACCATAGCAAAATTTCTAACATTTTATGTTTGTTCAGTTCAGTAAGACGACGATATTTTTATTTTGCTTTGATATTAATTAAAATTGGAAGGTTTAATTAACATTAGCATTCCAGTTGTTAACTTCGTTTTATTTTTATTTTTTATTTATATTTTTCTGACAAGAGGGAATGGAGTAAATTATGCTGTCGGTTAAAATTTGTAATTCAAACTTTTAAATTTAAATTTATAATAATAGAAATGAGAATCTTTGTAGTTCTCCAATGTGAAGAAAATGCTAAATAATGAGAAACTAATATTGAAGGTTAAAGAATAAAGACTTTCTACACCGACAGTAGAAAAAATTATATGTTAATAGTGCCATGCCATGCCAACTAAGATAGCTTAGGAGACTAAATAAAATAATAAGACAACATAATTAATTGCCACATGGATCTTTAGTCGGCCATGAAACAAGGTTCTTTATGTCAATATTATCAGTTTAATTTTAAATACCAAAGAATCAATCTTCATAATGCTAAGATGGAAAATCAACTATTTAATTTCTTTCTATTTTTGGAATCATTTATGTTAGAAATAAAATAAACAACAAACAATTTTTTGTTAACAAATGCTAAGACTTGGATCTATCACCATCTTCTTTCCGTGTGTTTCTTGCACTCAGGGACACATTCATAATTTTCGCTGGAAAGCTTTAAGATTTCAAAAAATTTCAAAGAGATTCAAAATGATACATATTTTTATTTTTATTTTTAAATTATAAACATATTTTTCAGAAAATATTTTTATTATACGGTAATTTTGAAAATAAAATTTTCATGAGGGTTCAACTAACCCGCTGGATAAAGGTGGCTCCGTCACTGCTTGCACCATGTGTTTTGCTTCAGAGTGAACCACTTATACATTTTCATAGTGAAACAAATGTCTTGAATTTCTTTCAGTTAGGGCTGTTCATCGAGTCGAGTTCGAGCGATTCGATTCCAACTTGAACTCAACTCGGTAGTTATTCGAGCTAAGCTAACTCGAGTAATCAAGTCCCGTTCGAGTTCAAATGCCAGCTCGTACTCAACTCAGATTTTACTCTAGCCAACTCGCAACTCGTATTCAGCTTAGTTAAAAAGTTTCTTTTATAGTTTAAATAACTCAAATAGCTCAACTGAGCTCAAATCAGCAACTCAGATAACTTAACTCGCATATCAGCTTAATTAGTAACTCATAATAAGCTTAAGCTAAAATAACAACTAAATTCGGAAGATCTAAATAGTTTAAACTGGACAATATGCTAACTAAATTTGAAAGGCTCATATATGAAGGCCCATATACAAGCCGAGTCTTCGAGCCACTGAGCGAGTCATACTTGACTCGAACTCGAACTCGACTCGAATAGTATTCGAGCTGGACAACTCGAGTTGGATTTGGCTCGTGTTGAATCTAAGCGAGTTTATTCGAGCTGTTATCCGAACGAGTTGTGAACGAGTCACGAATCGCGAGTTATTTGCCCAGCCCTACTTTCAGTAGCACTGTCACAAATCGGATGGTAATTAGTTCGAAAAATTAGTATCGTATTTTCAACATCTCATTGATACATAATTTATTTTGGATAGTTTATAAAGATAAAATATAATAAATGAAAGAATAAATGAAGAGTAGTACTGTTAAGAATTATTTTCACACACTTGAAACAGAGAGAAGCTAAAGAATGGTGTAAAAAAAAGAGAGACAGAGAGAGAGAGAGAACTAATGGGTATAACCAGGTGAATTAGTGAGAATATGAAGGTGAATTAAAAAAGTAAAAAATAAAAAAATTACTTTGAACTTTTAAGTAACTAGTTATGAACGTAGTACACGTGTGTTGACAAGGGATTAATTTGTCAACTATAAGCAATCTCTCCACATGAATTACAGTTGTCAATAAATTAATTAACCCTTTTAATAGTTAATTATTAAATCCCAGCTAACTTGCATTGCTTAGAGGTTATCAATTTATCACTAGTTTGTGGTCAAATGGCATCGGTTTTATTAAACAGTAAATACTAAATACTAAATAGTGAGTCTGAAGTTATGGGTGTAAATGGATCGCATAATATCTGATTTTATTCGGATTCATAGTAAAAAAAATAATAAAAATTATTCGATGTGTATTTGTATTCGAAGATATTCTTATTCGTATTTTAAAATTTTACATCCCAAGTAAATCTGATTAGAAGAAAACATATATTTTTTAATAATATGATATTGAAAGTAATAAAAAAACTCAAAATAGAATAATAGTGCAAAATTCAAGTTTTCTTGAGCATGAAAGGACAATATACACTTGACAAAATTTCCGAGGGGTAAAAATCATTATAAAAAGTGGTTTAACAAAATTTCCTTCATAAAACTTCTCCTTCTAGAAAACCTATATTTATAAGAGAAATTTTTTTTTAGTTCATGAAATGTTCGATTTGGTTGAATTGAGTTCTTAAGTTTGTGAAAAAGCACATCTTACTTACCATGTTTGACTAGGATTAATGAAGTAATATGAAATTATGAAGTTCTCATTTTTTCAATTAACTATCCGTATTAGTGTGTAATTATCTCCTTGTGTATAGCCAAATATAAATTTATTTTGCTTAAAATTTAATTATTATGTTACTGTACTTCACTAATAACTTTCTTTCGTGCATAATTATTTACATGTACACCTTTCTCAAGTACTTGCATAGTAATATTTTGGAAGGTTGATTATTTTGAATTGATTACATAGAAATTTTGCTTAAGTTTCACCCATCATATGAATAATTCTTTTTTTTCGCCTGTAAATAATAAATCATTTCAAAAGTAAACCATGTATATGTAAATAATATTTTTTTAACCAAAAATAATGTTAGTATATTATGACAGAAAAAATACTGATATTAACTATTTACCCATCTTAAAATTCAAATCATCCTTCTAGAGACCATCTATTTTATCATTTTCATTCCATGTGTGAAATAGATTGAAAAAGAAAAATTATAAGTTTTATGAGTCTATGAAAAGGTATATCACTTTCTCCAAAAATATAATGTTCACACTCTTGCTACAAAGAAACTCAATCTTGTTTATTGGTTATTTTAAAGGGTTTGGTTGTTTTAAATTAAATGGTTTATGGCTAATATTGAATGAGACGGATGCTCAAATCTTTTTTTTCTCTTTCTAGACCAACATGTTATAAAATTTGGGAGCTGATATATCGACTCGTAATCGATACTTCCATCGATCCCAACAGAAAGAGTTCAATAGGATTTAGTTTGTATGTTGTTTTGTTATTATGCATGTTGTTTTTTTTATTATTCATCTGATTGATTGGACGTCGATTGAAAACAAAGGTCGATACGCTCATCTATGCGAATTGGACAAGTTCAGTTGCATTCACTTTGAAAATTATTTTAGTTATTATGCATGTTATTTTGGTTATTATGTATATTCTTTTTGTTATTTTGCATGTAATTAACATGCAAAATAATATAAATAACATGCGTAATAACAAATTTATCTAATATGATTAACATGCATAATAACAATCTGAATATAAATACTGTCAAATGTATAATAATACAAATAACATGCATAATAATAAATACATGTTATTAATTTAGTTATTGTGCACATTATTTGAATTGTTATGCACGTTATTAAATGCACAAAATAAAAACAACATGTATAATAACAAAAACAACTTGCATAATAAGTAGAACATTTTTTTGTCGGAACTCAAGACGGATCCGGTGCGATATGTTTTCCATAAAAATTTAAGCAAATGATGAGGTAAGTAGATGACGTGTGCTGAGGCTATACAAAATTGTCGTGATTTGGTGTTTTGATGATAGGTTTTAGATTCAAAATCATTAATAAAATGAAAATTATTACAACGATGTATAGTATACACTTAACTAATTAATTAAATAGCTGAAAATTTACCGTGCATACAGCATTACAGCTGGATCAATAATGGAGGTGACTTTAAAATTAACACGAACTGACTAATCGTATTTTTTTTTAAAAAAAAAAGGGTCAACTACACATACGGCGATGCGGTTCTATGTTAGGTACATATTGCAATAAAATTAATTAATTAACCACTCATGTTAATTAATTGCAACTCAGGCCAGAGAAGATCTATGACCGTTTGATATGTGAGTTGGGAAGCAATCCATCTTGTATCCATCTCGGTACACATTTAATTCAAGTTTGTAAGTTCTAACCATATATTTTATTTTTTACCGTTATTTTAATAACGGGTAAAAAATCTCTGTAATAACGGACAAGGACTGACTATTAAAGGGAACTGTTAAAAACTGTAGAATCAGCTATAAAAAAGTATCTTCCAATAGCAGATTCAAATATTCTTCTGCTATTAAAAAGTATCTATTATAGCAGGTCTCTGGCTACAACAGCTATTAAAAGACACCTTTTTATAGCGGATTGCGCTGTACCATCGCTATTAAAGGTCCTTTTAATAGCGGGTATCTTTAAGGATCTACTATAATAGATTTACAATAAAAAAAACTTTGCTGCCAACTTGTGCATTTATTGCGAAATTAACTGATTTGATAAGCATTTTTTGTAGAAATGTCTGTTTTTTACTATTTGCAAATATGTCTTGTTGCTTAATTTACTTTTCTTTGTATATTAGCTGTAGTATGATTTTGAACAACTTAATTTTGTTTTTAAACGACTTTATGAAATAACCTAATTTTATTTTTACAGTAATAATTAAACGAGTTGTGAAAAAAACTTTCTACAGTAATACTCAAAACTCATATATATTTTTTTACAGTAGTACTTAAAACACAATAATATTTGAAAGATGAAAGCAGAATGAGAGAAGATTTTTGTGGAAAGAAAGACAAATGAGGGAAGATTTCTGCGGGAAAAACGAAGAATGATGGAAGATTTCTGTGAAGAAAGAATAATGGAGAGTTGATGTTTATATAGAGAACAAAAAAAATTGGAAGAAAAAAATGTCTTAATCCGTGGAAGCGTTGGATTGACAAAAATTAACGATTGGATTGGAGGTATATGATGATTCGTAAGAGCAAACTTTTTATAGCGGACTGTTATGCAATTTCGCTTTTAAAACCTTTTACAACGGACTGCTGGCGACCTCCGCTATAAAAAAACCTTTAATAGCAGACTCTGGTACTATCTGCTATTAAAGAAAACCTTTTATGACGGATCCTCCATTATGTTAGTTATAAAAGATCTTTAATAGCGGATTCAAGATAACGTCCGCTATTAAAGATGATTTTTTATAGCAGGACCATGCTTATATTCGCTATAAAAGATATTTATAGCGGTCTTTTTGTCGACTCGCCATTAAATGAGAAGGTTTAAAGGTACTTTTTGTAATAGTGAGATAAATTTATCAGTTTTTTTTTTTATTTCTTCAAAGAAACTGATTGAGGAAACTTTAATTGTAACAAAAGTTAGTGTGTGATTGAGATGATGTTAAAATAGGTCAGAGAAAGAAAACGTGTTTAATCAACTTATTTCTCTTTTTTTTAAGAATCAAGTCTTCATTCCAAAGTTATTTATATAAAATAAACTTTAAATTTATGGCCAAAATCTCTCCGCCTGAGTTCATGCACATTAGCGGTGTATTTTTATCACGTGTATCACCTTTCATCGTGAGTCAAAATCTCTCAATCCTAAAAAGGTATAAATGAATTCAGAAAATTGAACAAAGCTATTAAATAATGTGAGGCCAATGATTTCATAAGCGTGAAGAAACGAGTAATAGTTTAGGCCTTTAAGGTAAACTAGTAAGCGTGTTCGTGCACGACAACGACAACGGAAGAATGTTATGTAAAGAAAATTTTGAAGAGTTACATTTTGTTTGATGTTTTTGAAAGTAGTGTTAGTTTATAAAATTTCTCAAATAGGAAGGAGGCGAGAGACAATTATTTTTTTCTTTTTTTGTACACGAGCGGTAGACCAAAATTTAAAAGAATTGAAAGTCTAAAATTGAGCGGTTGTGATCGAAAGAAATGAAAATCTCACGCTCTGTATTGATCTGAAAGGTGAATAGAAGTTTGAAGTCAAAAACTCCAATTTCTTATTAGTAGTAAGGATTAGATAAGCTTGTCTACTTGGAATGATAAAAAAAGAAATGTAATATATGAGAAGAATAGGTCAAATTATTATTTTGCGCACGTTAAGTTGGCATATCCAACAAGTAACCCATGAATTTTTATATTTAAATATAACACTAATGTAACAATAATTCAGAAAAAATATATTAATATAATTGGAAAATATCAATAGAAAAAATTATATGATGACAAAATAATAATTTAAAAGAAAAAAATATTCTAATTTCAAATATTAAAATATTCTAAATTTGCATGAATTTATAATTATTATTCAATGGAAAATTAACCACAAAAATATTAATCATTTAAATAATATGGTTATTTTCGTGGATTGTTATTGCACGAAAAAAGTGATGTATTAACCAGTATGAGGAGAGGTGGGCCTAGGCGAATTGAATTTCTGTGTAGAATCATTTCCGTGGTTAGCTTCACGGAATAAGAGTATTTATCTGGTATTCTATGAAAAAAGTAATTTTTTTGTAGAGAGTAATTTCGCGGGAGCTTTTTCCTGATTGTTTCACAGAAAAGACGTTTGTTTGTCCTTATGTCCACGAAAATGGCTTTTTTTGTTTCCACACTAATAACGAAAATTCTGGTAGTGACAAACACCTCAATTTTTTCTTTTTTTTTGTGAAAAAAGATAAAGATCATGTCCTCAAATTTTATAGATAGCACCTCAATTTTCTAGTAATTGTAACAATGAAAATAAAGTTTACAAGTTGGGAGATTATTTTGGAAATTTTAATCTGAATTTGATCAAAAAAATAATTTAGATAAGATAAAAATAAAAAAAATAGAATTATCGGAAATTTAAATTTAAGACGACTCTTCATCTTTATTCAATGCAATAATCATCCGAGAACAACATTAAGTTTTGTCAAGTTTTCTCTTCCTACAAGTACTAATGTGTTTGTCGTAAGAATTGAGGTAACTTTCTCATCAAATGATATAAACATTTTATTATTAATTGGACATAACAGATCATAATGCATACATCCATTTATCCATATATTCAGGTGCTTATTTGTTAATTATTTTAGACAGTTATTCGAGCCCACGAGTAATGGAAAATATGGGCTCAGCCCACTTCAACACCTAGCCCTCAATCCAAGGCTCCAAGCATATCGACGTGCATTTCGTTACTTCATTTTATTCTTGCATGTGTAGGTGGATAATTAATATAAATTTTCATGAGAGAAGGAACCCATCATCAATTATGTTTTCTTGTTCAAATTGTAAGTTGTAACCAACCAACCAACCGTGATTTTCTACCACACATGAACATTTCTTCTGATGTGGAGCATATACAAATTAGAGGTTGATATATAGTCACTTAATATATAGTTCACAATTTTTCTCGCTTACACTGATATATTTTTATAATTTTGTCAACAAGAAAGTGCTAGAATTAACTAGTGAACAGCGTTATTGTAGCGTTGAGTTACTGTGACGTCACTGTTACAGAGTTTATTATCAGGATGTCAAGTGAGTACTCTTGTGGATATAGGCTACTATCAGGTATTTGCTTCATTGTGCATATATTTGATTGAAGACACGAAGGAATGCATATCAAATTGATGTATTGGTTTTGTTCAATGCATTAATCACATGAGACCTGAAAAGAAATTACATCTCAGAAATAAAAGTTGAATTGTATAAACTCGATTAAATAATTCAAAAATTGTATATGTCACAATGGTGTCTGATAATTAAGCTAGTCTGAGGATAATATAAATTGTCTGAATAGTTGGAATGTAAGATTCTTAACGGGCAAGCTACGAGAATTAGTTGATATTGCAATTAGGAGACGTGTAAATATTTCATGCGTTAAAGAGACTAAATGGACGAGCAAGAAGGCGAAGGAGGTGGAAAATACTGGTTTTAAGCTATGGTACGTAGGAGTAAAACGAAGCAAGAATGCAGTAGGCGTCTTAATTGACCAGAGTCTCAAGAACGAAATTTTCGATGTTAAGAGACAAGAAGATTGACTTATCCTAGTCAAGTTGGTCGTTGGCGATTTAGTTCTAAACATCGTTAGTGTGTATGCTCCACAAATAGTTTTGTGCGAGAACGTCAAGAAGCAATTATGGAAAGATCTAGAATAGATGCTTAAATGTGTGCCTAGCGGCGATAAGCTTTTTATGGGAGGAGACTTCAACGGTCATGTTAGTACAACTAGTGGGAATTTTGAAGAAGTGCACGACGAATTCAGATATGGTCAAAGAAATAAAAAATGAGAAAATATCTTAAACTTCGTTGTAGCATATGTACTCATGATAACTAACACCTTCTTTAGAAAGAGAATCTCGTTTAGTTTCCTTTAGCAGTGGTCAACACTCGTGCCTAATCGATTTTGTTCTTACTAGGAGAGAGGACAAACGAGCTTACGTAGATTTTAAGGTTATACCCAGAGAGTGTGTCGTCGAACAACACAAGCCTGTGGTCTCAGATTTTCACTTTCGAATAAGCGCTCGACAAGACAAAGGCGTCAAAATATCGAGGACGAGATGGTGGAAACTCAAAGGAGATGCCCAACAGATCTTCAAGGACATGATGATAGAAGAATGGACCTTTAACGAAGATAATTACAACACTAATAACATATGGAAGAAGATTAAAACTCGCATTCAGAAGGTAGCTACAGAGGTATTCAGAGTGACTAAGGGAAGTAGACGCGAACTTAAAGACACTTGGTGGTGGAATGAGAACGTGCAACAAGCTATCAAGGAAAAGAAGAACTGCTACAAGTATTTGCATCATGACAATAGTGAAGACAACGTATAGAAGTTTAAAATGGCCAAAAAGAACGCAAAGAAAGCTGTGAGTGAAGTAAGGGGTCGAGCTTATGAGGATCTATATCATAAGCTACGTACGAAGGAAGGCGAAAATGACGTCTATAAGATTGTAAAATTTCGCGAGAAAAAGACGAGAGATTTCTGCCAAGTCAAATGCATCAAGGACGAGACAAACTTTTGGTGAAAGACGGCGAGATCAAGAACAGATGGAGAGAATACTTCGACAAGTTGTTCAATGGAGAGAGCGAAATTACTATAGTTGATCTAGATGACTCTTTTGATGGCACTAACATGTGATTCGTTCGAAGAATTCAAGAGACGAAGGTGAAGAAGAATTTAAAAATAATGAAAGTAGGCAAGATTTTAGGGCCTGATAACATCTCGATCGAGGTGTGTAGTTGCCTTGGAGACATAGGGATAGTATGGCTAACTAAGATGTTCAATAGCATCTTTCGGTCAAACAAAATATCGGACGAGTGGATGAGAAATATATTTGTATCTATATTCAAGAATAACGAAGATATTCAAAGTTGTACTAATTACAAATGAATCAAGCTTATGAGCCATATAATGAATCTCTGAGAGAGAGTGGTTGAATATCGTTTAGGAAAGATGACAAGAGTTACGAAAAACCAATTTGGTTTTATACTCAGACGATCGACTATGGAAGCGATTTTCATGACAAGACAACTAATGGAGAGATATAGAGATTAGAAGAAGGATGTGCACATGATATTGGTTGACTTGGAGAAAGCATATGACAAAGTACCGAGGAAGGTCATGTAGATGACACTTAAAAAGAAGAAAGTTCCAACAAAGTACGTCAACCTTATCAAGGATATGTATGATAACGTCGTGACTAGTGTCGGAGCATGTGACAACGAGATTGATAACTTTTCCATTAAGATAGGATTACATCAAGGATTAGCCTTGAGCTCTTACATCTTTTCCTTAGTGATCGATGAGATCACGAAAGATATACAAGGATAAGCATAAGTGATCGATGTAGGCCTAGTTTGTTTGTAGACCGAACCACGTTATATCGCGTGTTCTTGTGTTCTCTTGATTGCTCTTGCTCTTTACTCTCTCTTTCTCTCTTTACTATTCTTATAATTCAAGTTTTTAGACCTTAATCACCTAGCTAAAATTTCAGCAAGCAAGTACTAAGAGCAATTGAGCAATTCAAAATGTATTTTGGTATAATTCAGCAATTGAGCAACGAAAGCTCGGTGAGCCCATAACCCACAAAATGTAACATCCCAAAATTATTTTAATATATTTTGGTTTTTTTTTTAATTATTTCGTAAATTTAAATTTTATAAGGGTTTAATTGCAAAAAGACTTTTTTTTTAAAAAAAAAAAGAAGAAGAGAGGTGGACGTGGCCCTCTTGCCACGTGGTTGTCACGCAACAGCCAAGGCCATCCATTTGGGATTTTAAATAGCTTTCCCGTATGAAATTCAGAGGAGAATAGAAAATAAAAAAAAAGAAAATTCAAAACAGAAAGGAAGAGAAAAACCGGAAAAAAAGAGAGAGTAGAAAATAGTGAAATAACATAGGATGAATTTCTTTAATATTCGTTGATGATTTGGTAGGCTTCTTCGATTGGATTTCCAACGATACGACGCAACTGTTTCAAGTTCAGGAAAAATTTGATTTGACGGTTTGAATTGTATTCTGATCAAGTAACCAGACTTCTCCTTAACTTGTATTTTGATCTCTGACTATCTGATCTGAATGTGTGATTCGGATTGAATTGTGAATTAAATTGTGTGATTTATTTTGAAATGGACTTTGATTGTGTCCATGTATTTTATTATGCATTTTGATATTCGATTCAATTGCATTTTTTTGAATTTGCATTATTTGAGTGGTTAACCGTGTTGGCTGTTCTCCGTAATTGAAAATTCTGGAAATGAATTTGATATGATGCCACATAATACACTGTGGGTCTGACTATACTGGATTTGTCAAGGTAATATACGAAGGCCGAGGATCGCAACTTGACTTCGCAAAACAGGTTCTCTATGCGCATATAGAAATTGTCCCCTTCTGTGTTTAGTACCGGTTGGGATAGGAGATTATATTACTTCTTTGGGCCTAACGACGACGTTAGGTCAATGATTTGACATGTGTTTGTTTGAATTGCTATGTGAATTGCTATGTGATATGAATCTGAACCGAAATACCAGACCAAGATTAGTATAGTTTGATTTGATAGTACTTGTTGATACCATATAAAGTCGAGACATGTTACACTCATTTCTTTTGTCGGTTGTTGATATTCGTTTGTTTATGATGTTATTTGCATGTGAACTTGAAATATTACATTGAATTATTGTTACAACTTGTTAAGGAGAAGCGCGTAAAATAACCGATTACTGAGCTTTATAGCTGACTCCGTTTGTTTATGTTGTTTATCTGTTCTTTTGACGACATAGGTTGACAAGACTGGACATGTGCTGTGAAGATACTATGGATTTGAGCACCCCTGTTGGACCGAAATTTCGGGGTGTCACAAAGTGGTATCAGAGCATGTAGGTTCAATTGAATTTCATTTGAGTGGGTCTCCTTTGAATTCTCAATTCAATAGATATCTTTGCTTTATCAGAGTGGCGCAACGAAAGCTCGGTAGGCCCATAACCCACAGGTTCCAAGATCATTTTTTTTCAAGTACAAGAACTATGTAGACTATACAAAATGTTATTACTAATTTCACTAATAATACATATAGTAAGGAACTAAGAATGACGTCTTTTCGATCATAAGAAATTTCGAGGACGAAATTTTGTTTTTAGGTGGGAGGAAATGTAACATTCCAAAATTATTTTAATATATTTTGATATCTTTTTTTTTGAATTATTTCGTAAATTTAAATTTTATAAGGGTTTAATTGCAAAAAGACTTTAAAAAAAAAGAAGAGAGGTGGACGTGGCCCTCTTGCCACGTGGTTGTCATGCAACAGCCAAGGCCATCCATTTGGGATTTTAAATACCTTTCCCGTATGAAATTCAAAGGGAGGAGAATAGAAAATAAAAAAAAAGAAAATTCAAAACAGATAGGAAGAGAAAACCAAAAAAAGAGAGTAGAAAATAGTGAAATAACAAAGGATGAATTTCTTTAATATTCGTTGATGATTTGGTAGGCTTTTCCGATTGGATTTCCAACGATACGACGCAGCTGTTTCAAGTTCAGGAAAAATTTGATTTGACGGTTTGAATTGTATTCTGATCAGGTAACCGAACTTCTCCTTAACTTGTATTTTAATCTCTGACTATCTGATCCGAATGTGTGATCGGATTGAATTGTGAATTGAATTGTGTGTGATTTATTTTGAAATGGACTTTGATTGTGTCCATATATTTTATTATGCATTTTGATATTCGATTCAATTGCATTTTTTTTAATTTGCATTATTTGAGTGGTTAACTGTGTTGGCTGTTCTTCGTAATTGAAAATTCTGGAAATGAATTTGATATGATGCCACAGAATACTCTGACTATACTGGATTTGTAAAGGTAATATATGAAGGTCGAGGATCGCAACCTGACTTCGCAAAACAGGTTCTCTATACGCATATAGAAATTGTTCCCTTCTGTGCTCAGTATCGGTTGGGATAGGAGATTATATTACTTCTTTGGACCTAACGATGACGTTAGGTCAATGATTTGACATGTGTTCGTTTGAAATAGGAAATGTCTCGAAGTTATGTGAATTGCTATGTGATATGAATCTGAACCGAAATACCAGACCAAGATTAGTATAGTTTGATTTGATAGTACCTGTTGATACCATATAAAGTCGAGACATGTTACACTCATTTCTTTTGTCGGTTGTTGATATTTGTTTGTTTATGATGTTATTTGCATGTGAGCTTGAAATATTACATTGAATTATTGTTACAACTTGTTAAGGAGAAGCGCGTCGTAAAATAACCGATTACTGAGCTTTATAGCTGACTCCGTTTGTTTATGTTGTTTTCTGTTCTTTTGACGACGTAGGTTGACAAGACTGGACATGTGCTGTGAAGATACTATGGATTTGAGCACCCCCGTTGGACCGAAATTTCGGGTAATTATTGTTGAAAACACTTCTGTCGTAATACTTGACCTTAGTTTTTCCTCCAAAGTCTCAATTTTAACATATATATGTACAATTTGATGATGCAAAAGCTTCATGTTGCATGTACAAGTCAAGAGGAATAAGAAGACATCAAGAGCAAGCAAAATAGAGCCCCACGGAGGCTTGTGTTACTGTAACACAAGACAGACTCGTTACAACGGGTTCCCAAGGAGAAAAGTCATAAGACTGTAGCATAAGGAATTGGCACATACTTGCATTGTTGTAACGCAAGGCAAACCGGTCACAACGAATTACCAACCCGTCATAACAGATTCCTCATCCATCACAACGGGTTCCTGTCAAAATGGGCTCAGAAGTCAGCCAAAGACGCAGACAAGGGCATTTCTAGAAAGGTGCCAAACCGTCACAACGGGTTTCGTAAGGGGTTGTCCAATTTGGTAACAGAAGCATTCATGATCATGATTTCAAGAATCCAAAAAGTGTTATGCCTATATATACTTGGGACATACATACTAGCAACATCAAGAAAACTATCCTCAAGTTTACAAGCACTCATTTGAGCACCAGAAAGAGCATAGAGCATTCTCCTTCAGCATCCATACCTGAGAGAGTGTTTTGGATGGCTAATTCTCTAATTGTCTATTTGTGAGAGCTTTTTGAGATTGTTTTAGTTTGGTGAACTACGTTGTGTTGTCAAGTAGTTCACCATTGTCTTGGATTGTATTGTCAACCAAGACCATTTACCTTTGTAGAGCCGTGTAGCCTCTTGTAAAGGTTTGGAGCCTTTTGGATAGGCTCCTTTATTTTAAAATATTGGTTTTAGTGAAATCGGTCTCGGAAGATTATTTTGATCTAGGGGTCCTGTTGAGTAGGCCTAGTTCTATTTCTCTTACTTTCTCTTTTACTCAATATTTGTATACTTATTTAATTGTTGAAATTTCTTTATTACTTGGTTGCTTGACTTATCTAGGTGATTAAGGTTCAAAAGTTATACTCGAATTTTTTAAACGCTTCCGCAATTGTTTAGGCCTTTTTAGACCCTTGTTCAAAATAATAATTGGTATCAGAGCAAAATATTTGTACCCAGCTAATTTGACAAACATGAGTCTTGATACAAGTATGGTTGAACCTCCATGCGAAATGGTGATTTCCAATTTTGAAAAAAGGCAATGCAAGAATATTTAGAGGGAAATTATCGTTTATACACTCTTGACAAGGAAGTCTTTTATGTCACTAAAGATTCTACAACTAGGACTCTAGACAATAGTTATGCTTCATACTTCATATTCAATTTTGTAGAAGAGTAGATTGGAGAAATTCTTATTGATTCAAATCTTACATGTGAAATGTGATATATTCTTGATAATGATTTTAGCAATGATATTATTTCTAACAAGAGTTATCTAAATGTAGTAACTCAAAAAGATAAAACTACAACAATCTTGAAGAAAGAAAAAGAGCAAGAATTAGAAGGCAAAGGAAAATGAGTTTTAGATGAGGAAGTAACTCAAGTCTGTTAGATTAAACTCTTTTTTGGTTTGACAATTTGCAAAAGAGAATAGTAATAATCGTGCACAATTGAGTTTTGGTGAGATGCAGGTTTATACAGGTACAAGATATTGCAAAGGTTTTATTTGACATGTACAAATCAAGATGATCAAGTAGACACCAAGTGCAAGAAAAACAGGGTAAGATAGAGCCTTGTTCTACCATAATGCAAGGAAGCCCATCAAAACTGTTCCCAATCCGTCATAACGGGTTACCAACTCGTCACAACAAGTTGAAAATGAGAAGAGTGAGAAGACAGTGCAGAGAAGGAGTTTGGCAGAGCCTTGCATTGTTTTCATGCCTAACCCATCATCACGGATTCCTCACCCGTCACAACAGGTTCTTGTCAAAAAGGTCCCAAAAGTCAGCTAGAGATACAGACAAGGGCAAAAGTGGAAAGGTGCCAACTTGTCACAATGGATTCTATAGCAGGTTATAGAAATCTGTAACGGAAGGAGCCCTAATCAATATTTCAAGACTCCAAGATGTGTCTAGCATATATATACTTGGGGGATACGAATCAGAAGCATCAAGAAAGCCCTCCTCAAATTTACAAAACACTCAATTGAGCACCAAAAGAGCGCAATAGCCTTCTCCATCAGCATCCACACCCTGAGAGTGTTAGGATTGTTGGATTAAACTCATCTCTTGTTCGACAATTTGCAACACGCATCCACACTCTAAGAGTGTGTTAGGATTGTTGGATTAAACTCGTATCTTGTTTGACAATTTGCAAAACAAAATAATACTAACCTTGCACAATTGAGTTTTGGTGAGTTGCAGGTTTATACAAGTACAATAAGTTGATGCAAAGGCTCAATCATGCATGTACATGATTTATGCGCGGTAAACAATCAAGAAAACACCACAAATAATCTTATCATACTAAGGAAGTGTTTGATCTGAGTTCTTTGTTTATTGGAGGTAACTATTGAAGAAACCACCACAAAGCATCTTATCGTACTACGAGAAGTGTTTCTGATCAGTGTACTTCATTTATGGGTTGTAACCTTTCAAGAGATCTCGACAAATCATCATATCCTACTACGAGAAGTGTTTCTTCCACGAGTACTTCATTTAAGTGTGATAATTATTTACTAAAACACAATGAAGAAGCATAGAATACCACTCTAAGTGCTTCATGTCTGAGTACTCCAATTATGGGTGGTAAACAATCAAAAAACACCACGAATAATCTTATCCTACTACGAGAAGTATTTTTTATCTGAGTACTTCATTTGTGGGTGGTAACCATTCAAGAAAACACCTCAAAGCATCTTATCCTTCTACGACAAGTGTTTGATCTGAGTACATCGTTTACTGGAGGTAACCATTCAAGAAACCACCTCAAAGCATCTATCATACTACGAGAAATCTTTCTAATCAATATTCTTTATTTATGGGTCACGACCTTTCAAAAAACTCAACAAAGCATGATATCCTACTACGAGAAGAGTTTCTTCTCTGAGTACTTCATTTAAGTGTGGTAACCATTCACTAAAACACAATGTAGAAGCATAGAAAACCACTCTAAGTGCTTCATGTCCGAGTACTTCATTTATGCAGGATAAACAATAAAAAAAACATCATAAAGCATCTTGACCTACTACGAGAAGTAATTTTTATCTGAGTACTTTGTTTATTAGATGTAATCATTCAAAAAACCACCAGAAAGCATCTTATCTACTACGAGAAGTGTTTCTGATCAGTTAACTACATTTATGGGGGATAACCTTTCAAGAAGACTCCACAAAGCATCATATCCTACTACGAGAAGAGTTTCTTCTACGAGTACTTCATTTAAGTGTGATAATAATTCACTAGAACACAATGAAGAAGCATAGAATACAACACAAATTGCTTCATGTCTGAGTACTCCATTTATGGGTGGTAAACAATCAAGAAAACACCACAAATCATCTTATCGTACTACATGAAGTGTTTCTGATTCGAGTAATTCATTTATGGGTGATAACCATTCAAGAAAAAACAACAAATCATCTTATCCTTCTATGAGAATTGTTCCTGATCAGAATACTTCATTTATGGGCAGTAACCATTAAAGAAAACATCACAAAGCATCTTATCATACTATAGGAAGTGTTTCAGATCAGATTACTTCATTTATGGGTGGTAACGTTTCAAGAAAACCCCACAAAGTATCATAGCCTACTAAGAGAAGTGGTTTTTTCTTCAAATAGTTCATATAAGGGTGGTAACCATTCACTAAAATCCCACAAAGGAGCATAGATTACCACTCTAAGTGCTTCATTTCTAAGTACTCCATCTATGGGTGATAAACAAACAAGAAAACACCACAAATCATATTATCCTACTAAGGAAAGTGTTTCTGATCTGAGTAATTTATTTGTGGTTGGTAACCATTAAAGAAAACACCACAAAGAATCTTAATCCTTCTACGACAAGTGTTTTTGATCTGAGTACTTCATTTATGGGTGGTAACCATTCAAGAAAACAAAACAAAGCATCTTATCTTTCTACGAGAAGTGTTTCTGATCAGTGTACTTCATTTATGGGTGGTAACCACTCAAAAAAATACCACAAAGCATCTTATCCTAGTACATGAAGTGTTTCAGATCATATTACTTCATTTATGGGTCGTAACATTTCAAGAAAACCCCACAAAACATCATATCCAACTATGAGATGTATTTGTTCTTAAAATTCTTCATATAAGGCTGTGTTAACCTTTCACTAAAACACCACGAAGGAGCATAGATTACCACTCTAAGTGCTTCAAGTCTGAGTAACGTTTCACGAAAACCCCACAAAGCATCATAACCTACTACGAGAAGTATTTTTTCTTCAAATAGTTCATATAAGGGTGGTAACCTTTCACTAAAACCCCACAAAGGAGCATATATTACCACTCTAAGTGCTTCATTTCTAAATACTTCATCTATAGATGATAAACAATCAAGAGAACACCACGAATCATCTTATCCTACTACGAGAAGTGTTTCTGATCTGAGTAATTTATTCGTGGTTGGTAACCATTCAAGAAAACACCACAAAGAATCTTATCCTTGTACGAGAAGTGTTTTTTATTCGAGTACTTCATTTATGGGTGATAACCATTCAAGAAAAAATAACAAAGCATCTTATCCTTCTAGGAGAAGTTTTTTCTGATCAGAGTACTTCATTTATGGATGGTAACAATTCAAGAAAATGCCACAAAGCATCTATGCTACTATAGAAAATATTTCAGATCAGATTACTTCATTTAAGGTGATAATGTTTCAAGAAAACTCAACAAAGCATCATAGCCTACTACGAGAAGTGTTTTTTTCTTCAAATAGTTCATATAAGGGTGGTAACCTTTCACTAAAACCCCACAAAGGAGCATATATTACCACTATAAGTGCTTCATTTTTAAATACTCCATCTATGGATGATAAACAATCAAGAAAACACAACAAATCATCTTATCCTACTACGGGAAAGTGTTTCTGATCTGATTAATTTATTTGTGATTGGTAACCATTCAAGAAAACACCACAAAGATTCTTAATCCTTCTACGAGAAGTGTTTCTGATTCGAGAACTTCATTTATGGATGGTAACACAAAGCATCTTATCTTTCTACGAGAAGTGTTTTTTTTATCAGAGTACTTCATTTATGGGTAGAAACCATTCAAGAAAATACCATAAAGCATCTTATCCTACTAAATGAAGTGTTTCAGATCAGATTACTTCATTTATGGGTCGTAACATTTCAAGAAAACCCCACATAGCATCATAGCCTACTATGAGAAGTGTTTGTTCTTAAAATACTTCATATAAGAATGTTAACCTTTCACTAAATCACCACGAAGGAGTATAGATTACGACTCAAAGTGCTTCATGTCTGAGTACTTCATTTATGCACGATAAACAATCAAGAAAACACCACAAAGTATCTTACCATACTACGAGAAGTGTTTGATCTGACTACTTCATTTATTCGAGGTAACCATTAAAGAAACCACCACAAAGCATCTATCCTACTATGAGAAGTCTTTCTGATATGTATACTTAATTTATGGGTCGTAACCTTTCAAAAAACTCAATAAAGCATGATATCTTACTACGAGAAGAGTTTCTTCTATGAGTACTTCATTTAAGTGTGGTAACCATTCACCAAAACACAATGAAGAAGCATAGAATACCACTCCATGTGCTTCATGTCTGAGTACATCATTTATGCGGGGATAAACAATCAAGAAAACACCATAATGCATCTTATCCTACTACGAGATGTGTTTCTGATATGAGTACTTCATTTATTGGAGGTAACCATTCAAGAAACCATCAGAAAACATTTTATTCTACTACAAGAAGTCTTTCTGATCAGTATACTTCATTTATGGGTGGTAACCATTTACTAAAACACAATGAAGAAGTATAGAATACCACTCAAAGTGCTTTATGTCTGCGTACAACATTTATGGTTGGTAAACAATCAAGAAACACCATGAATCATCTTATCATTCTACGGGAAGTATTTCTGATCTGAGTACTTTATTTGCGGGTGGTAACCATTCAAGAAAACACCACAAAGCATCTTATCCTTTACGAGAAGTGTTTCTGATTCGAGTACTTCATTTATGGGAGCTAACCATTCAAGAAAACAATACAAAGCATCTTATCTTTCTACGAGAAGTGTTTCTGATCAGAGTACTTTATTTATGAGTGGTAACCATTCAAGAAAACTCCACAAAGCATCTTATCCTACTACAGACAGTGTTTCAAATCAAATTACTCCAGTTATGTGTAGTAAGCTTTCAGGAAAACACCACAAAGCATCATAGCCTACTACGAGAAGTGTTTTTCTTCAAATACTTCATATAAGTGTGGTAACCTTTCTCTAAAACACCACGAAGGAGTATAGATTACCACTATAAGTGCTTCATGTCTGAGTACTTCATTTATGCGCGGTAAACAATCAAGAAAACACCACAAAGCTTCTTATCATACTACGAGAAGTGTTTGATCTAAGTACTTCGTTTATTGGAGGTAAACATTCAAGAAACCACCTTAAAGCATCTATCCTACTACGAGAAATTTTCTGATTAGTATACTTCATTTATGGGTCACGACCTTTAAAAAAACTCAACAAAGCATGATATCCTACTACAAGAAGAGTTTCTTCTTTGAGTATTTAATTTGTGTGGTAATCATTCGCTAAAACACAATGAAGAAGCATAGAATACCACTCAAAGTGCTTCATGTCTAAGTACTCTATTTAAGGGTGGTAAACAATCAAGAAAACACCACAAATCATCTTATCTTACTACATGAAGTGTTTCTGATCTGAGTACTTTATTTGTGGGTGGTAACCATTCAAGAAAACACCACAAAGAATCTTATCATTGTACAAGAAGTATTTTTTATTCGAGTACATCATTTATGGGTGATAACCATTCAAGAAAAAACAACAAAGCATCTTATCCTACTACAGGAAGTTCATATCAGATTACTTCATTTATGGGTGTTAACGTTTCAAGAAAACCCCACAAAGCATCATAGCCTACTATGAGAAGTGTTTTTTTCTTCAAATAGTTCATATAAGGGTGGTAAGCTTTCACTAAAATCCCACAAAGGAGCATAGATTACCACTCTAAGTGCTTCATTTTTTAGTACTCTATCTATGGGTGATAAACAATCAAGAAAACACCACAAATCATCTTATCATACTAAGGAAAGTGTTTCTGATATGAGTAATTTATTTGTGGTTGGTAGCCATTAAAGAAAACACCACAAAGAATCTTAATCCTTCTATGAGAAGTGTTTCTGATCTGAGTATTTTATTTATGGGTGGTAACCATTCAAGAAAACAACACAAAACATCTTATCTTTCTACGAAAAGTGTTTCTGATCAGTGTATTTCATTTATGGGTGGTAACCATTCATAAAAAAACCACAAAGCATCTTATCCTAGTACATGAAGTGTTTCAGATCAGATTACTTCATTTATGGGTAGTAACATTTCAAGAAAATCCCACAAAGCATCATAGCCTACTATGAGAAGTGTTTGTTCTTAAAATTCTTCATATGAGGGTGTGTTAACCTTTCACTAAAACACCACGAAGGAACATAGATTACCACTCTAGGTGCTTCATGTCTGAGTAACGTTTCATGAAAACCCCACAAAGCATCATAACCTACGACGAGAAGTGTTTTTTCTTCAAATAGTTCATATAAGGGTGGCAACCTTTCACTAAAACCTCACAAAGGAGCATATATTACCACTCTAAGTGCTTCATTTCTAAGTACTCCATCCATGGATGATAAACAATCAAGAAAACACCACAAATTATCTTATCCTACTACGGGAAGTGTTTCTAATCTGAGTAATTTATTTGTGGTTGATAACCATTAAAGAAAACACCACAAAGAATCTTAATCCTTCTACGAGAAGTGTTTCTGATTCGAGAACTTCATTTATGGGTGGTAACGATTCAAGAAAACAACACAAAGCATCTTATCTTTTTACGAGAAGTGTTTTTTATCAGAATACTTCATTTATGGGTAGAACCCAATCAAGAAAATACCACAAAGCATCTTATCCTACTAAATGAAGTGTTTCAGATTAGATTACTTCATTTATGGATCATAACATTTCAAGAAAACTCCACAATGCATCATGCCCTACTATGAGAAGTGTTTGTTCTTAAAATACATTGTATAAGGGTGTTAACCTTTCACTAAAACACAACGAAGGAACATAGATTACCACTCTAATTGCTTCATGTCTGAGTACTTCATTAATGCGCGATAAACAATCAAGAAAACACCACAAAGTATCTTACCATACTACGAGAAGTGTTTAATCTGAATAATTCGACTATTCGAAGTAACCATTAAAGAAACCACCACAAAGCATCTATCCTACTACGAGAAGTCTTTCTGATCAGTATACTTTATTTATGGGTTGTACTTTTCAAAAAGACTCAACAAAGCATGATATCCTACTACGAGAAGAGTTTCTTCTATGAGTACTTCATTTAAGTGTAGTAATCATTCACTAAAACACAATGAAGAAACATAGAATACCACTCTAAGTGCTTCATGTCTGAGTACTTCATTTATGCGGGATAAATAATCAAGAAACCACCACAAAGCATTTTATCCTACTACGAGAAGTGTTTCTGATTAGTGTACTTCATTTAAGTGTGGTAATCATTCACTAGAACACAATGAAGAAGCATAGGATACAACACTTCATTTGTGGTGTTTTCTTTAATGGTTACCACCCATAAATGAAGTACACTGATCAGAATCACTCATAAATTAAGTACTCTTTAAAGAAGCACTTAGAGTGGTACTCGTTGCTTCTTTGTGTGTTTTAGTGAATGGTTACAATACATAAATGAAGTAATCAGAGAAGAAATCTTCTCGTGGTAATATATGATGCTTTGTAAAGTGTTCTTGAAAGGTTAACACTCACAAAAGAAGTACTATAATAAAAAACACTTCTTAGTAGGATATGATGCTTTGTGCTGTTTTCTTTAATGATTACCACCCATAAATGAAGTACTCAGATAAGAAACACTTCTCGTAGTAGGTTAAGATGCTTTGTGAAATTTTATTTAATGGTTACCACCCATCAATTAAGTACATTGATAGGAATCACTCATAAATTAAGAACTCGGTGAAACACTTAGAGTGGTATCTATGCTTCTTCTTTCTATTTTAATGAATTGTTACAACACTTAAATGAAGTACTCGAAAAGAAACTCTTCTCGTGGTAATATAGGATGCTTTGTAGAGTGTTCTTGAAAGGTTACCACCCAAAAATGAAGTACTATAATTAGAAATACTTCTTAGTAGGATATGATGCTTTATAGTGTTTTCTTTAATAGTTTCCACCCATAAATGAAGTTCTCAGATAAGAAAAACTTCTCGTAGTAGCGTAAGATGCTTTGTGATGTTTTATTTAATGGTTACCACTCATAAATTAATTACTTTGATCGGAATCACACATAAATTAAGTACTCGAACATGAAATACTTAGAGTGGTATCTACGCTTCTTTGTTGTGTTTTAATGAATGGTTACAACACTTAAATGAAGTACTCGGAGAAGAAAATCTTCTTGTGGTAAGATATGATGCGTTGTGGAGTTTTCTAGAAAGGTTACCACTTATAAATGAAGTACAATGATCACAAACACTTCTTAGTAGGATATGATGTTTTGTGGTGTTTTCTTTAATGGTCACCACCCATAAATAAAGTTCTCAGTTAAGGAACACTTCTCGTAGTAGCGTAATATTATTTGTGATGGTTAATTTTATGGTTATCACCTATAAATTAAGTACTTTGATCGGAATAACTTATAAATTAAGTACTCGAATATGAAACACATAAAGTGGTATCTATGCTTCTTTGTTGTATTTTAATGAATGGTTACAACACTTAAATGAAGTAATTGGAGAAGAAACTCTTCTCGTGTTAAAATATGATGCGTTGTGGAGTTTTCTAGAAAGGTTAACACTTATAAATGAAGTACAATGATAAGAAACTCTTCTTAGTAGGATATGATGCTTTGTGGTGTTTTCTTTAAGGGTTACCACCCATAAATGAAAAGTTCTCAGATAAGAAACACTTCTCGTAGTAGCGTAAGATTCTTTGTGATGTTTAATTTTATGGTTACCACCCATAAATTAAGTACTTTGATCGGAATAACTTATAAATTAAGTACTCGAATATTAAACACTTAGAGTGGTATCTATTCTTCTTTGTTGTGTTTTAATGAATGGGAACAACACTTAAATAAAGTACTCGGAGAAGAATCTCTTCTCGTGTTAAGATATGATGCGTTGTGGAGTTTTCTAGAAAGGTTACCACTCTTAAATGAAGTACAATGATAAAAAACCCTTCTTGGTAGGACATGATACTTTGTGGTGTTTTTTTAATGGTTATCACCCATGAATAAAGTACTCAGAGAAGAAACCCTTCTCCCAATATGGTACGATGCTTTGTGGTGTTTTATTTAATGGTTATCACCCATAAATGAAGTACAATGATCAAAATCACTCATAAATTAAGTACTCGTACATGTTGCACAGTGGTACTCGTTGCTTCTTCGTGTGTTTTAGTGAATGGTTACAACACTTAAATGAAGTACTCGGAGATGAAACTCATCTCGTTGTAAGATATGATGCGTTGTGTAGTTTTCTTGAAAGGTTACCACTCATCTCCCAATATGGTACGATGCTTTTTGGTGTTTTCTTTAATGGTAACCACCCATAAATGAAGTACACTGACCAGAATCACTCATAAATTAAGTACTCGTGCAATGTTCCACTTAGAGTGGTACTCGTTGCTTCTTCGTGTGTTTTAGTGAATGGTTACAACACATAAATGAAGTACTCGGAGAAGAATCTCTTCTCGTGGTAATATATGATGCTTTGTAGTGTGTTCTTGAAATGTCACCACCCACAAATGAAGTATTATGATTAGTAACACTTCTTAGTATGATATGATGCTTTGTGTTGTTTTCTTTAATGGCTACCACCCATAAATGAAGTTCTCAGATAAGAAACACATCACGTAGTAGCGTGAGATGCTTTGTGATGTTTTATTTACAGGTTACCACCCATAAATTAAGTACTTTGATCGGAATCACTCATAAATTAAGTACTCGAACATAAAATACTTAGAGTGTGTTTTACTGAATGGTTACAACACTCAAATGAAGTACTCGTATGATGCGTTGTGGAGTTTTCTAGAAAGGTTATCACTTATAAATGAAGTACAATGATCAGAAATACTTCTTAGTAGGATATGATGCTTTATGGTGTTTTTTTAATGGTTTCCACCAATAAATGAAGTTCTCAGATAAGAAACACTTCTCGTAGTAGCGTAAGATGCTTCGTGATATCTACGCTTCTTTGTTGTGTTTTAATGAATTGTTACAACACTTAAATGAAGTACTCGGAGGTGAAACTCTTCTCGTGGTAACATACGATGCGTTCTGGAGTTTTCTAGAGAGGTTATCACTTATAAATGAAGTACAATGATCAGAAACCCTTCTTAGTAGGATATGATGATTTGTGGTGTTTTCTTCAATGGTTACCACCCATAAATGAAAAGTTCTCACATGAGAAACACTTCTCGTAGTAGCGTAAGATTCTTTGTGATGTTTTATTTTATGGTTACCACCCATAAATTAAGTACTTTGATCGGAATAACTTATAAATTATGTACTCGAACATTAAACACTTAGAGTGGTATCTATGTTTTTTTGTTGTGTTTTAATGAATGGTTACAACACCTAAATGAAGTACTCGGAGAAGAAACTCTTCTCGTGTTAAGATATGATGCGTTGTGGAGTTTTCTAGAAATGTTACCACTCATAAATGAAGTACAATGATCAGAAATCCTTCTTAGTAGGATATGATGCTTTGTGGTGATTTCTTCAATGGTTACCACCCATGAATAAAGTACTCAGAGAAGAAACACTTCTCCCAATATTGTACGATGCTTTGTGGTGTTTTCTTTAATGGTTACCACCCATAATTAAAGTACATTGACCAGAATCACTCATAAATTAAGTACTCGTACATGTTGCACTTAGAGTCGTACTCGTTTCTTCTTCGTGTGTTTTAGTGAATGGTTACAACACTTAAATGAAGTACTCGGAGAAGAAACTCTTCTCGTGGTAATATATGATGCTTTGTAGTGTGATCTTGAAATGTCACCACAAACAAATGAAGTACTATGATTTGAAATATTTCTTAGTAGGAAATGATGCTTTGTGGTGTTTTTTTTTAATGGTTTCCAACAATAAATGAAGTTCTCAGATAAGAAACACTTCTCGTAGTAGCGTAAGATGCTTCGTGGTATCTAAGCTTTTTTGTTGTGTTTTAATGAATGGTTACAACACTTAAATGAAGTACTCGGAGATGAAACTCTTCTCGTGGTATCATATGTTGTGTTCTGGAGTTTTCTAGAGAGGATATCACTTATAAATGATGTACAATGATCAGAAATCCTTCTTAGTAGGATATGATGTTTTGTGGTGTTTTCTTTAATGGTTACCACCAATAAATGAAAAGTCCTCAGATAAGAAACACTTCTCGTAGTAGCGTAAGATTCTTTGTGTGGTTTTATTTTATGGTTACCACCCACAAATTCAGTACTCGAAATGAAACACTTAGAGGGGTATCTATACTTCTTTGTTGTGTTTTAATGAATGGTTACAACACTTAAATGAAGTAATCGGAGCAGAAACTCTTCTCGTCTTAAGATATGATGCGTTGTGGAGTTTTCTAGAAAGGTTACCACTCATAAATGAATTACAATGATCAGAAACTCTTCTTAGTAGGATATGATGCTTTGTGGTGTTTTCTTCAATGTTTACCACCCATGAATGAAATACTCAGAAAAGAAACACTTCTCCTAATAGGTTACGATGCTTTGTGGTGTTTTCTTTAATGGTTACCACGCATAAATGAAGTACACTGATCAGAATCAATCATAAATTAAGTACTCGTACATGTTGCACTTAGAGTGGTACTCGTTTCTTCTTCGTGTGTTTTAGTGAATGGTTACAACACTTAAATGAAGTACTCGGAGAAGAAACTCTTCTCGTGGTAATATATGATGATTTGTAGTGTGTTCTTGAAATGTCACCACTAACAAATGAAGTACTATGATTAGAAATACTTCTTAGTAGGATGTGATTCTTTGTGGTGTTTTCTTTAATGGTTACCACCCATCAATGAAGTTCTCAGATAAGAAACACTTCTCGTGGTAGCGTAAGATGCTTTGTGATGTTTTACTTCATAGTTACTACCCATAAATTAAGTACTTTGTTCGGAATCACTCATAAATTAAGTACTCGAACATGAAACACTTAGAGTGGTATCTATGCTTTTTTATTGTGTTTTAATGAATGGTTACAACACTTAAATGAAGTACTCGAAGATGAAACTCTTCTCGTGGTATCATATGATGCGTTCTGGAGTTTTCTAGAGAGGTTATCACTCATAAATGACGTACAATGATCAGAAATCCTTCTTAGTAGGATATCATGCTTTGTGGTGTTTTCTTTAATGGTTACCACCCATAAATGAAAAGTCCTCTGATAAGAAACACTTCTCGTAGTAGCGTAAGATTCTTTGTGATGTTTTATTTTTTGGTTACCACCCATAAATTAAGTACTTTGATCGGAATAAGTTATAAATTAAGTACTCGAACATTAAACACTTAGAGTGGTATCTATGTTTCTTTGTTGTGTTTTAATGAATGGTTACAACATCTAAATGAAGTACTCGGAGAATAAACTCTTCTCGTGTTAAGATATGATGCGTTGTGGAGTTTTCTAGAAAGGTTACCACTCATAAATGAATTACAATGATCAGAAACTCTTCTAAGTAGGATATGATGCTTTGTGGTGTTTTCTTCAATGGTTACCACCCATGAATGAAATACTCAGAAAAGAAACACTTCTCCCAATAGGTTACGATGATTTGTGGTGTTTTCTTTAATGGTTACCACGCATAAATGAAGTACACTGATCAGAATCAATCATAAATTAAGTACTCGTACATTAAGCACTTAGAGTGGTACTCGTTGCTTCTTCGTGTGTTCTAGTGAATGGTTACAACACTTAAATGAAGTACTCGGAGAAGAAACTCTTCTCGTGGTAGTATATGATGAATTGTAGTGTGTTCTTGAAATGACACCACTAACAAATGAAGTACTGTGATTAGAAATACTTCTTAGTAGGATGTGATTCTTTGTGGTGTTTTCTTTAATGGTTACCACCCATCAATGAAGTTCTCAGATAAGAAACACTTCTCGTGGTAGCGTAAGATGATTTCTGATGTTTTATTTCATAGTTACTACCCATAAATTAAGTACTTTGATCGTAATCACTCATAAATTAAGTACTCGAACATGAAATACTTAGAGTGGTATCTACGCTTCTTTGTTGTGTTTTAATGAATGGTTACAACACTTAAATGAAGTACTCTAAGAAGAAACTCTTCTTGTGGTAAGATATGATGCGTTGTGGAGGTTTCTAGAAAGGTTACCACTTATAAATGAAGTACAATGATCAGAAACTCTTCTTAGTAGGATCTGATGACTTGTGGTGTTTTATTTAATGGTTTCCACCCATAATTGAAGTACTCAGATAAGACAAACTTCTCGTAGTAGCGTATGATTCTTTGTGATGTTTTATTTTATGGTTACCACCCATAAATTAAGTACTCGAACAAGAAACACTTAGAGTGGTATATATACTTCTTTGTTGTGTTTTAATGAATGGTTACAACACTTAATGAAGTAATCGGAGAAGAAACCTTTCTCGTGTTAAGATATGATGCGTTGTGGAGTTTTCTAGAAAGGTTATCACTTATAAATGAAGTACAATGATCAGAAACTCTTATTAGTAGGATATGATGCTTTGTGGTGTTTTTTTCTTTAATGGTTACCACCCAGAAATATAAAGTTCTCAGATAAGAAACACTTCTCTTAGTAGCGTAAGATTCTTTGTGATGTTTTATTTTTTGGTTACCACCCATAAATTAAGTACTTTGATCGGAATAACTTATAAATTAAGTACTCGAACATTAAACACTTAGAGTGGTATCAATGCTTCTTTGTTGTGTTTATATGAATGGTTACAACATCTAAATGAAGTACTCGGAGAATAAACTCGTCTCGTGTTAAGATATGATGCGTTGTGGAGTTTTCTATAAAGGTTATCACTTATAAATGAAGTACAATGATCAGAAACTCTTATTAGTAGGATATGATGCTTTGTGGTGTTTTCTTTAATGGTTACCACCCATAAATTAAAATTTCTCAGATAAGAAACACTTCTCGTAGTAGCGTAAGATTCTTTGTGATGTTTTATTTTATGGTTACCACCCATAAATTAAGTACTTTGATCGGAATAACTTATAAATTAAGTACTCGAACATTAAACACTTAGAGTGGTATCTATGCTTCTTTGTTGTGTTTTAATGAATGGTTAAAACATCTAAATGAAGTACTCGGAGAATAAACTCTTCTCGTGTTAAGATATGATGCGTTGTAGAGTTTTCTAGAAAGGTTACCACTTATAAATGATGTATAATGATCAGAAATCCTTCTTAGTAGGATATGATGCTTTGTGGTGTTTTCTTTGATGGTTACCACCCATAAATGAAAAGTCCTCAGATAAAAAACACTTCTCGTAGTAGCGTAAGATTCTTTGTGTGGTTTTATTTTATGGTTACCACCCACAAATTCAGTACTTGAACATGAAACACTTAGAGTGGTATCTATACTTCTTTGTTGTGTTTTAATGAATGGTTACAACACTTAAATGAAGTAATTGGAGCAGAAACTCTTCTCGTGTTAAGATATGATGCGTTGTTGAGTTTTCTAGAAAGGTTATCACTCATAAATGAATTACAATGATCAGAAACTCTTCTTAGTAGGATATGATGCTTTGTGGTGTTTTCTTCAATGTTTACCACCCATGAATGAAATACTCAGAAAAGAAACACTTATCCCAATAGGTTACGATGCTTTGTGGTGTTTTCTTTAATGGTTACCACGCATAAATTAAGTACACTGATCAGAATCAATCATAAATTAAGTACTCGTACATTAAGCACTTAAAGTGGTACTCGTTGCTTCTTCGTGTGTTTTCGTGAATGGTTACAACACTTAAATGAAGTACTAGGAGAAGAAACTCTTCTCGTGGTAGTATATGATGATTTGTAGTGTGTTCTTGAATTGACACCTCAAATGAAGTAATATGATTAGAAATACTTCTTAGTAGGATGTGATGCTTTGTGTTGTTTTCTTTAATGGTTACTACCCATCAATGAAGTTCTCAGATAAGAAACACTTCTCGTGGTAGCGTAAGATGCTTTCTGATGTTTTATTTCATAGTTACTACCCATAATTT
This sequence comes from Eleocharis quinqueflora, assembly GCA_964058865.1. NCBI lineage: Eukaryota > Viridiplantae > Streptophyta > Magnoliopsida > Poales > Cyperaceae > Eleocharis > Eleocharis quinqueflora. The sequence continues at coordinate 43,140 of CAXKVX010001252.1, read as the reverse complement.
AAGTACTTTGATCGTAATCACTCATAAATTAAGTACTCGAACATGAAATACTTAGAGTGGTATCTACGCTTCTTTGTTGTGTTTTAATGAATGGTTACAACACTTAAATGAAGTACTCAGAGAAGAAACTCTTCTTGTGTTAAGATATGATGCGTTGTGGAGGTTTCTAGAAAGGTTACCACTTATAAATGAAGTACAATGATCATAAACTCTTCTTAGTAGGATATGATCCCTTGTGGTGTTTTCTTTAATAGTTTCGACCCATAATTGAAGTACTCAGTTAAGACAAACTTCTCGTAGTAGCGTATGATTCTTTGTGATGTTTTATTTTATGGTTACCACCCATAAATTCAGTACTCGAACAGGAAACACTTAGAGTGGTATCTATACTTCTTTGTTGTGTTTTAATGAATGGTTACAACACTTAAATGAAGTAATCGGAGAAGAAACCTTTCTCGTGGTAAGATATGATGCGTTGTGGAGTTTTCTAGAAAGGTTATCACTTATAAATGAAGTACAATGATCAGAAACTCTTATTAGTAGGATATGATGCTTTGTGGTGTTTTCTTTAATGGTTACCACCCATAAATTTAAAGTTCTCAGATAAGAAACACTTCTCTTAGTAGCGTAAGATTATTTGTGATGTTTTATTTTTTGGTTACCACCCATAAATTAAGTACTTTGATTGGAATAACTTATAAATTAAGTACTCGAACATTAAACACTTAGAGTGGTATCTATGCTTCTTTGTTGTGTTTTAATGAATGGTTACAACATCTAAATGAAGTACTCGGAGAAGAAACTTTTCTCGTGTTAAGATATGATGCGTTGTGGAGTTTTCTAGAAATGTTACCACTCATAAATGAAGTACAATGATCAGAAACCCTTCTTAGTAGGATATGATGCTATGTGGTGTTTTTTTAATGGTTACCACCCTTGAATGAAGTACTCAGATAAGAAATATTTCTCTCAATAGTACGATGCTTTGTGGTCTTTTCTTTAATGGTTAGCACCCATAATTGAAGTACACTGACCAGTATCACTCAAAAATTAAGTACTCGTACATATTGCACTTAGAGTGGTACTCATTGCTTCTTTGTGTGTTTTAGTGAATGGTTACAACACTTAAATGAATTACTCGGAGAAGAAACTCTTCTCGTGGTAATATATGATGATTTGTAGTGTGTTCTTGAAATGTCACCACTCACAAATGAAGTATTATGATTAGTAACACTTCTTAGTAGGAAATGATGCTTTGTGGTGTTTTTTTTTAATGGTTTCCAACAATAAATGAAGTTCTCAGATAAGAAACACTTCTCGTAGTAGCGTAAGATGCTTCGTGGTATCTAAGCTTTTTTGTTGTGTTTTAATGAATGGTTACAACACTTAAATGAAGTACTCGGAGATGAAACTCTTCTCGTGGTATCATATGATGCGTTCTGGAGTTTTCTAGAGAGGTTATCACTTATAAATGAAGTACAATGATCAGAAACTCTTATTAGTAGGATATGATGCTTTGTGGTGTACAATGAGGTTATCACCCATCAATGAAGTTCTCAGATAAGAAACACTTCTCGTGGTAGCGTAAGATGCTTTCTGATGTTTTATTTCATAGTTACTACCCATAAATTAAGTACTTTGATCGGAATCACTCATAAATTAAGTACTCGAACATGAAATACTTAGAGTGGTATCTACGCTTCTTTGTTGTGTTTTAATGAATGGTTACAACACTTAAATGAAGTACTCGGAGAAGAAACTCTTCTTGTGATAAGATATGATGCGTTGTGGAGATTTCTAGAAAGGTTACCACTTATAAATGAAGTACAATGATCAGAAACTCTTCTTAGTAGGATATGATTGAAGGTTGTGTGTTTTGAAAGTTATCTTTTTGATAACGAATTTATGAATTGTTTATGATTTTAAATGTTATTATACATTTATGTTCCTTGAGATTGATATGTTATATCTTTAGATGCGTTCAAGAAGATGCTCATGGTCTTGAACCATAAAACTCTTTAGATGAAAACATATAATCCTAAATATGCTCACAATCGTGGTAATTAAAGGGAACATTATTTACCATGAAGATTGTCATGTCAATTGAAAGTACATTGTAGTTCCATAAATGTTGATAAGCGCTTATCATTCAATGACATGAGTATATAAAATGGTGATTCTTTATATACTGAACATGACCTAACTAGATGGAGCATTATATGGATTGGTTTTGTGTCATTAATGTTTCCAATGTGTCTTTGATCTTATATATGAGACATGTAGGTTTTTCACATGAGAAGTATATAATGTGATTACTATTAAAGTCCATTCAAATGATTGGAATGATATAGTAATTCGTTATGTACAACTTGTGCGGGAGAAATTTATATGTCAACATTATTATTGTCCCTCAATTATTTGAGTTATGATATTACTAGGCCCCTTGGTAAAGTGAAATTGTATTGCATGCAATATAACTAATGTAGTTATACTTATAATTCACCTGAGAGACCAAGAAAAGAATATAATGCAAAAATGACACGATCCTATTTTGCATATTATTTAAAATATCATGAGACAAGGATAGACACAAATTAAGTGGATCAAGCACGTAACGACTATGTCGTTTGGGAGACTATAATGTAGTGATAGAACCTCTTATAGTCCATAATATAAAGTATTTTATATTATATCCCAAGATGACGTAGATCTCTGTAAGGTCACACCAACTGAACAGAAACAACAAGTATTTTACATTTTGAATGATGTATTTAATCTCACGATGTATGAGTTAAAATGCATGTGATAAAATGTTAAAGTAATATGTCATGTAAAATGACATGCTTAGATGATAAAATAAATTTATGAGAATATATATGAATATTATTTTGTATAATGTTTGAGAGCATTATAAAAATAATAAATTAATTCATATTAGAATAATATAGTAATATTATTTACTCATAAATTAAATCCTTGCAAAATATGATTAGGGAATAACAAGAGAGTAGTCATAGCCATTTGTGTAAATAATTAACACAAGTGTTGCCCTAGAGCTTGGCTATATAAATAGGTATGTTTGAGATGAAAAATGACTTTTTTTCTCTCTCTTGCTACAATGAGATGAATAGTAATCCGTGAATAGTAACCCTCTTTTCCCTCTCTCTTGTGTGTAGAAAGAAAAACCCCATTGTTCTTCTTTCCCTTCTCTTGCAAGGTTTAGTCATCAAATGAAATAGCTTGTTCATTGAAGATTGAAGATCTTGGTGGTGGGATCTAAGCTCTAACCTCTACATCCATCTATCTAAGGATGCTTTAGGTTGTTGTTTAGGTTCAAGGTGAACCAAGAGACAAGGGTGCTTCCATGGCCGAAGAAGGAAGACTATGGTTTCCAAGATACCTAGAAGAGGAATCGACCCCTCTCTACGAAGAGATTTGACAATCTCTTTAGGTATAATCTTTTATCCACTCTTGTGAAAGAAATAAATGTGTTATTTTCTGTTTTGTTGATGCACAAGAGGTGTTCAATGAAATGTGATAGTGTATTCTTGCTTGCAATTATTATATAAATAAGATCCTTTGTGTATTGAGTTAAATAGAGGCAAAAAAATTTAATTTTCGTCCTCTTAAACTTACACATGAAATCCCAACAGTGGTATCAGAGCTTAGGCTTATTTTATAGCAATTAGACTATTTAATTAGTGCTAAATTAAGTGCACAAGTGTTTAGTTACTTATCTCTCAAGTTTTTGTTCATAAATCTGTCCCTTTTGGGTTCTTAAGACATTTAATCATTTTGGTAATTTTTGAATCACGATTTTTGTGAATCTAAAAATTCCTACATTAGTTTATGATGTGTGGATAAAGATTCTAAAATAAAATATGGAGTTTAAACAGTTTTATTAAGGTAAACAAAAATAAGATAAATGGGTACAGTGCTGGATTTTCTGTGTCCAGTTTTCTGTTTTGTTGAGATTCAAAATAGCATATCTCAAATTTGGTTGAATGGATTCGTGCATGCTACCTATCATTAGAAAGATGATGAAGTCTTGTTTCTAGAAAACTATATTTTGTAATACAAAAGTATTACGTATTTTTCGTAAAGTTACAAACTACAGAGGTGACAACAATCTGATTTCCAGATCTGGAATCCTGGATTAAATATGTTTTTCTCACAAATGGTTAACTATTTTCTGGATATCTTTGTACATATAGAAAGGTACTTAAATCTAGTTTTCAGAAATGAATGGCTTGAATTTTAATTCGAAAGACACATTTTTTTGACATAGAAAACACCGACTGGTGCGCAGCAGGTTGAAACTGGAGACAGTTTCTGAAATTTCATTTTTGTGAAATTTATTGTTGCACAATGATTTGTTTTGTAAAAAAATATTGTGTTAGGACTCATCCAAGTATGATTGAAAGTGATAGAATTAAAATTTTAAAATTTTAATTAACAATAATGATGATTAAGAACAAACAAATCAATTTATGTTTTCTAAAATTCATTAGAGAATATTGGAGATTCTTAAATGAATCATATAGAATAACATTTAAATGATAAATGTTTGTTCTATTGAATAATTGACTTTCTAAAAGGGCAATCAAGCATGACTGTTTTGTTATTAGGCCATAAGTGAGTGAGAGTTGTGTGAGGCACTTCTCTTTGCTCGTCATGTGAGAATAACTTAAAAGTCATAGAGACTGACATTTAATTGATAAATATTTATTCTATTGAGATTATTTTTGGGATTTAAAATAATTTAGATGAAATAATAACTTGAGAGATATGGACATAACTAAACAAGATTGAATAGTGCAGTGAGATTATACTTGTATACTAACCCTGTTTTGTAGGAGGATTGTGGGTTTGTATGGCTCAAGATTTCCAATGCCTTGTGTGTTGTAATGAATGATGTGTATGAATGTGTGTAATTGCGGCCTAAGGTGCCATTATTAATTAATTGTAATAATTAAATTATGGCAATGATGTTAGGTTGTCATTCATGTATTAATTTATTCTTGGCTTGCATACCACATAGGATTTTAAATTAGGGTTATTCTAGATGTACTTTTCATTTTGCTTTAGAATAGCTTCAAAGTAGATTGAAAATTTGGTGGGTTTTAGTAGCTTAGATGTATTACTTCTGAAGATGATTGATGAAGCTACAAGAATGCAAGCGGAAGCCATACAACCCACGCAGCTTATTTATTTTATGAATATGTTAGATAATTTGTATTGTTAGGCTAAGTATTGTTTGGATGAATACATGCCCTACCAAAATTATCAAAGTCATATTTTCACTATGTCCATGAAAAATGTAAAAGTATATTTCCTTCTCATTTTATCCACTTTAAGCTAGTAGTCGAAGATAAGCATGAGTGTGACTCTTATTACTAGAAATCGTGGAACTTGCATGGATTAGTTATTAAGCCAAAAATGAGGGGAGTTGTGTGAGGCACATCTTTTGCTCATTATGTGGAAATAACTCATTCATTCTTGTTGTCCAATAAAATGAGTTTTCTTAACAAATCACCAAGATCTAGGCTTGGGTTTTGGGAAAGAGAGTTTTATTAAGAAGTTGAATTATTCTTTCTTAATGAAAACGACAAGAGTCATAAGGTTAAGTTTTACTTAAAAGTTTATGATTGGTAAATGATTACCTACCTTGACAAATATTTGGATGAGATCTATTTATTTGAATGGGGTCTTGTGTGACTAACAAAACGGACAAACTTTAAATATTTTGTTAGTACAAATTCTTATTCATGAACAACGATATATCCTTAATGAATTTTATAGCTGTCTATATCTCCTAATTTGTTTTCTATGGTTATAAAACACCCCTTTGCTAATGACATAAAAAAAAGGACAAATGAGAAATATGTCTTAACTATCGTGTCAAAAAGCAAGATGATTGCTAAGAACAAAGGCAATATAAAGAGCAAGACAAGTAAGATGCATCTCTCACTCAATGGCAAAGGATGGAGGAGCTCAAGAGAGCAACTCCAAGAGAAGTAAGGAGATGGACTCTCCAAACTCTAACATAGAGCGCTTCTATTGCCACGAGAATGGACATTTCAAAATGAATTGCCCCAAGTACAAGAATGACTTGGATAGAGGCAAAGGTTGAAAGCAAGCATCCCAATGCATACTTGTTATTGAACTAAATTTAAATTTAGTCCGATGATCCAAGATTTGGTAATGATACTGAATCCTGTGCTCACTTAGTTTATAATGTGAATGCACTGAGGGATAAAAGATCACTCTCGAAATGAGAGGTTGTGTTGAAGGTTGGTAATGGTGCAAGTATATATGTGATTATACTCGGCACCCTCAACTTACAATTGTCTAGTGGTTTATATTTAAATTTAAAGGATGTTTATCAAGTTTATACAAATGTTATCATTTCTAATAAATGATACTTTGTTTAGTTAAGGATAAACATATGTTGAATGTCAATAACAAGATACTCAAGATGTCACATACGAATAAAACACTTTTTATGGCAATATGTCCTGGCCATATAAACAAGCAACACATTTTATCCACTTTAAGCTAGTAATTGAGAATAAACATGAGTGTGATCTTAATTGCTAGAAATTGTGAAAATTGCATGAATTCGTCATTAGGCCAAAAATGAGTGGGAGTTGTGTGAGGCACATCTCTTTGCTCATTATGTGAGAGTTGTGTGAGGCACAACTTTCTACTCATTATGTGGAAATGACTTGTTCATGTCTGTTAACTACTCAACATGAATTCGTTGTTAGGCCATAAATAAGCAAGAGTTGTGTGAGTCACATCTCTTTGCTCATTATATGGAAATAGTTTATTCATGCTTGTAATCAATAATGTGAATCTTGTTTAACAGGAAAGATGACCAAATCATCATTAAATGGTAAAGGTGTAAAGACAAACAACTTATTGGAATTCATACATTTTCGATGTATGTGGTCCTTTGAATAAGAGTGCAAGAGTTGATTATAGGTACTTCATTATCTTCATAAATAATTATAGTTGATATGACTATGTGTATCTTATGAAGAATAAGAATGGATTCTTTGAAAAATTCAGAGAGTACAAGAATGAAGTAGAAAATCAACTTGACAAAAGAATTAAAGTCCTACGAATTGATCGTGGAGACAAATACTTGAGTAATGAGTTTAATACATACTTGAAAGAGTGTGGTATCATACCACAACTCACTTCACCCAGAACACCGCAGTGAAATGGTGTTTCTGAGAGAATGAATCGAACCTTGATTGATATGGTTCGTTCAATGATGTACCAAACAGAGCTATCTTTGTATTTTTGGGGTCACGCACTCCAAACATCAGCTCACACACTAAATATTGTTCCATCAAAATCCATTGAGAAAACTCCACATTAGTTTTGGATGGGCAAACCATCCAACATATATTTTTCTCAAAGTTTTGGATTGTGAGTCATACGTCAAGCGTATGATGTCAACTAAAATCCAAAATAGATAAATGCTTCTTCAGGAGAGATCCAAAATAAAAAAGGTTACAACTTTTGGCACAAGTTAACGAATATTATATTTGTTAAGAATGATGCAGTATTCTTAGAGAAGAAATTTCTCAAAAGAATCAAAAGCAATGGCAATAGGATAACACTTGAGAAAACTCAAGAGGATCCGCAAGTGATCATGAGATGAATGATAGCATTCAAGATGGTCATGAAATGTCACATAAAGTTCCTTTGATCAGCGGAAGTACAAACAGTCACGCTTCACAAAAGTTTGTTGAAGAGACTTATACCTCTCACTAAGTGTTCGTTCAACTCGACCCGAGCAAGAACCAAATTCACAATAAATTGTGAAAGAAGTTGAAGAAGCTCAATAGGAGTTGCAAGAACATAGTAAGCTTAGAAAGGTCAACAAGGGAAAGAAGAAGACCTGATTTTTATATGGGTCTTCATGAAGTCTTGGTAATGGATACCGAAGATCCCTCGACCTATGAAGAAGCAATGGAAAGAAAATACAGCAGACAACCATAATTCGAAATAAAATTCATGTATTGCAATCAAGTGTAGAACTTGATAGATCTTCCTTAAGGAAATAAACTCATTAATAACAAATGAGTTGTTAAAAGGGAGATGGACATGAATAGTAACATGAAAAACAAGGCAAGACTTGTAATGAAAGGTTTTAGTCGAATTCAAGAGATTGACTATGACGAAACCTTTTTCACAAGTTTTCATGTTCAAATCTATTCGGATTATGCTAGGTATTGATGCATTTTAGGATTATGAAATCTGTCAATTGGATTTCAAAATAACTTTCCTAAATGGTAAGATAGATGAGGATGTGTACATGTTACAACATCAAGATTTTGATGATCCAAAGAACAGCAACAAAGTATGCATGCTTCAAAGAGCCATTTATGGCTTGAAGCAAACATTGAGGATGTGGAACAAGCGCTTTGATGAAGAGATTAAAACTCATGGATTCATTCAAAGCAAGGAAAAACCTTGAGTATACAAGAAGGTTAGTGGGAGTCATATGTAGCTCTAGATCTTGCATGTCGATGACATATTGTTAATGTAGAATGAAGTATCTTTGATGGAGCAAACAAAGAGCTCATTGAAAATAATGTTTTTCAATGAAAGACATGAATGAGGCTCAATATGTCTTAGAGATTAAGATATATAGAGATAGTCCTCACAAGCTCATTGGCCTAAGTCAAAAAGTTTAAATTGACAAAATCTTGGAAAGATTCCGTATGGGAAATTTCAAGAAGGAAAATGTGTCAATAAAAGTGTTGTGCAATTTAGCAAGTTACAATTTGTCACAACACACAAAGACATAAAATGCATGAAGAATGTTTCCTATGAATCAGTCATAGATTGCATCATGTATGTTATGGCTTGCAGACTGGATGTCGGGTATGCTATAAGAATGACAAGTTATCATTAGACTTCATCTAGTCCTAATTATTGGACTGCAGACAAGAATATTCTTAAGTACCTAAAAAGGACCAAGAATAAGTTTCTTGTCTATGGTGGTCAAAGAGAGCTCATTGTAGAAGACTACACTTATGCTAGTTTTATAACTGATCCAGATGATCAATCTGAATACGTCATTCTTCTAATTGGTGGTGAAGTGAGTTAGCATAGATGGAAGTAATCAACTATGACAAACTCAATCACCTCAGCGGAAGTCATGGTGGTCGCAGAGGCAAGCAAAGAAGAATAGAGAAGAATGGATAAAGAAGTATCCTAAGAAACTTAGTGTTGTCTTATCCTGTGAAGGATCCTTGGAGTTGTTTTGCTACAATAGTGCATCTATTATGCAAATCAAGGAGCCAATATCACATCACAAGACAAAGTACATGATAGAGAGTACTTCGTGACTCGAGACTTTATAGACAAAGGCAAAATTATATTAATATGGGTAGACACAAACAGCAACATAACCGATTCCTTGAAAACGCTTTTATCGTAAGCCAAGAACGAAATTCATTTCGAGTCCATGATTCTACAAGATCATGGAGAATGGCTTGAAAACTAAATTGAAAGGGTTCTCTCATTTTAGAGTTTATGCATATAAGAAACTTTAAAAACAAGTGGGAGACTGAAGGTTGTGTGTTTTGAAAGTTATTTTTGATAACGAATTTATGAATTGTCTATGATTTTAAATGTTATTATACATTTATGTTCCTTGAGATTGATATGTTATATCTTTAGATGCGTTCAAGAAGATGCTCATGGTCTTGAACCATAGAACTCTTTAGATGAAAACATATAATCCTAAATATGCTCACAATCGTGGTAATTAAAGGGAACATTATTTACCATGAAGATTGTCATGTCAATTGAAAGTACATTGTAGTTTTATAAATGTTGATAAGCGCTTATCATTCAATGACATGAGTATATAAAATGGTGATTCTTTATATACTGAACATGACCTAACTAGATGGAGCATTATATGGATTGGTTTTGTGTCATTAATGTTTCCAATGTGGCTTTGATCTTATATATGAGACATGTAGGTTTTTCACATGAGAAGTATATAATGTGATTACTATTAAAGTCCATTCAAATGATTGGAATGATATAGTAATTCGTTATGTACAACTTGTACGGGAGAAATTTATATGTCAACATTATTATTGTCCCTCAATTATTTGAGTTATGATATTACTGGGCCCCTTGGTAAAGTGAAATTGTATTGCATGCAATATAACTAATGTAGTTATACTTATAATTCACTTGAGAGACCAAGAAAAGAATATAATGCAAAAATGACACGATCCTATTTTGCATATTATTTAAAATATCATGAGACAAGGATAGACACAAATTAAGTGGATCAAGCACGTAACGACTATGTCATTTGGGAGACTATAATGTAGTGATAGAACCTCTTATAGTCCATAATATAAAGTATTTTATATTATATCCCAAGATGACGTAGATCCTCTGTAAGGTCACACCAACTGAACAGAAACAACAAGTATTTTACATTTTGAATGATGTATTTAATCTCACGATGTATGAGTTAAAATGCATGTGATAAAATGTTAAAGTAATATGTCATGTAAAATGACATGCTTAGATGATAAAATAAATTTATGAGAATATATATGAATATTATTTTGTATAATGTTTGAGAGCATTATAAGAATAATAAATTAATTCATATTAGAATAATATAGTAATATTATTTACTCATAAATTAAATCCTTGCAAAATATGATTAGAGAATAACAAGAGAGTAGTCATAGCCATTTGAGTAAATAATTAACACAAGTGTTGTCCTAGGGCTTGGCTATATAAATGGGTATGTTTGAGATGAAAAATGACTTTTTTCTCTCTCTTGCTACAATGGGATGAATAGTAATCCGTGAATAGTAACCCTCTTTTCCCTCTCTCTTGTGTGTAGAAAGAAAAACTCCACTGTTCTTCTTTCCCTTCTCTTGCAAGGTTTAGCCACCAAATGAAATAGCTTGTTCATTGAAGATTGAAGATCTTGGTGATTGGATCTAAGCTCTAACCTCTACATCCATCTATCTAAGGATGCTTTAGGTTGTTGTTTAGGTTCGAGTTGAACCAAGAGACAAGGGTGCTTCCATGGCCGAAGAAGGAAGACTATGGTTTCCAAGAGACCTAGAAGAGGAATCGACCCCTCTCTACGAAGAGATTTGACAATCTCTTTAGGTATAATCTTCTATCCACTCTTGTGCAAGAAATAAATGTGTTATTTTCTGTTTTGTTGATGCACAAGAGTTGTTCGATGAAATGTCATAATGTATTCTTGCTTGCAATTGTTATATAAATAAGATCCTTTGTGTATTGAGTTAAATAGAAGCAAAAAAAAATTAATTTTCGTCCTCTTAAACTTACACATGAAATCCCAACAACGATGCCTTGTGGTGTTTTCTTTAATTGTTTCCACCCATAATTGAAGTACTCAGATAAGACAAACTTCTCGTAGTAGCGTATGATTCTTCGTGATGTTTTCTTTTATGGTTACCACCCATAAATTCAATACTCGAACAGGAAACACTTAGAGTGGTATCTATACTTCTTTGTTGTGTTTTAATGAATGGTTACAACACTTAAATGAAGTAATCGGAGAAGAAACCATTCTCGTGTTAAGATATTATGTGTTGTGGAGTTTTCTAGAAAGGTTATCACTTATAAATGAAGTACAATGATCAGAAACTCTTATTAGTAGGATATGATGCTTTGTGGTGTTTTCTTTAATGGTTACCACCCATAAATTAAAATTTCTCAGATAAGAAACACTTCTCGTAGTAACGTAAGATTCTTTGTGATGTTTTATTTTATGGTTACCACCCATAAATTAAGTACTTTGATCGGAATAACTTATAAATTAAGTACTCGAACATTAAACACTTAGAGTGGTATCTATGCTTCTTTGTTGTGTTTTAATGAATGGTTACAACATTTAAATGAAGTACTCGGAGAAGAAACTCTTCTCGTGGTATCATATGATGCGTTCTGGAGTTTTCTAGAAAGGTTACCACTCATAAATAAATTACAAAGATCAGAAACTCTTCTTAGTAGGATATGATGCTTTGTGGTGTTTCTTCGATGGTTACCACCCATGAATGAAATACTCAGAAAAGAAACACTTCTCTCAATAGGGTACGATGCTTTGTGGTGTTTTCTTTAATGGTTACCACGCATAAATGAAGTACACTGATCAGAATCAATCATAAATTAAGTACTCGTACATGAAGCACTTGGAGTGGTACTCGTTGCTTCTTCGTGTGTTTTAGTGAATGGTTACAACACTTAAATGAAGTACTCGGAGAAGAAACTCTTCTCGTGGTAATATATGATGCTTTGTAGTGTGTTCTTGAAATGTCACCACTCACAAATGAAGTACTATGATTAGAAATACTTCTTAGTAGGATGTGATGCTTTGTGGTGTTTTCTTTAATGGTTACCACCCATCAATGAAGTTCTCAGATAAGAAACACTTCTCCCAATATGGTACATTGCTTTGTGGTGTTTTCTTTAATGTTTACCATCCATAAATGAAGTACACTGATCAGAATCACTCATTAATTAAATATTTGTACATGAAGCACTTAGAGTGGTACTCGTTGCTTCTTCGTGTGTTTTAGTGAATGGTTACAACACTTAAATGATGTACTCGGAGAAGAAACTCGTCTTGTGGTAAGATATGATGCGTTGTGTAGTTTTCTTGAAAGGTTACCACTCATAAATGAAGTACTATGATCAAAACCTCTTCTTAGTAGGATATGATGCTTTGTGGTGTTTTCTTTATTGGTTACCACCCATGAATGAAGTACTCGGATAAGAAACACTTCACCCAGTAGGATACGATGCATTGTGGTGTTTTCTTTAATGGTTACCACCCATAAATGAAGTACACTGATCAGAATCACTCATAAATTAAGTACTCGTACATGAAGCACTTAGAGTGGTACTCGTTGCTTCTTCGTGTGTTTTAGTGAATGGTTACAACACTTAAATGTAGTACTCGGAGAAAAATATCTTCTTGTGGTAAGATATGATGCGTTGTGGAGTTTTCTAGAAAGGTTACCACTTATAAATGAAGTACAATGATCAGAATCTCTTCTTAGTTGGATATGATGCTTTGTGGTGTTTTCTTTAATGGTTACCACCAATAAATAAAGTTCTTAGATAAGGAACACTTCTCGTAGTAGCGTAAGATTCTTTGTGATGTTTTATTTTATGGTTATCACCCATAAATTAAGTACTTTGCTCAGAATAACTTATAAATTAAGCACTCGAACATGAAACACATAGAGAGATATTTATTCTTCTTTGTTGTGTTTTAATGAATGATTACAACACTTAAATGAAGTACTCGGAGAATAAACTCTTCTTGTGTTAAGATATGATGCGTTCTGGAGTTTTCTAGAAATGTTACCACTCATAAATGAAGTACAATGATCAGAAACTCTTCTTTGTTGGATATGATACTTTGTGGTGTTTTCTTTAATGGTTACCACCCAAGAATGAAGTACTTAGATGAGAAACACTTCTCCCAATTGGGTACGATGCTTTGTGGTATTTTCTTGAATGGTTACCACCCATAAATGAAGTACGCTGATCAGAATCACTCATAAATTAAGTACTCGTACATGAAGCACTTAGTTTGGTACTCGTTGCTTCTTCGTGTGTTTTAGTGAATGGTTACAACAATTAAATTAAGTACTCGGAGAAGAAACTCGTCTCGTGGTAAGATATGATGCTTTGTAGTGTGTTCTTGAAATGTCACCATTCACAAATGAAGTACTATTATTAGAAACACTTCTTAGTAGGATATGATGCTTTATGTTGTTTTCTTTATACGTTTCCACCCATAAATGAAGTTCTCAGATAAGAAACACTTCTCCTAGTAGCGTAAGATGCTTTGTGATGTTTTATTTAATGGTTACCACCGATAAATTAAGTACTTTGATCGGAATCACTCATAAATTAAGTACTCGAACATGAAATAGTTAGAGTGGTATCTACGCTTTTTAGTTGTGTTTTAATGAATGGTTACAACACTTAAATAAAGTACTCAGAGAAGAAACTCTTCTTGTGGTAAGATATGATGCGTTGTGGAGTTTTCTAGAAAGGTTACCACTTATAAATGAATTACAATGATCAGAATCTCTTCTTTGTAGGATATGATGCTTTGTGGTGTTTTCTTTACTGGTTACCACCCAATAAATGAGGTTCTCAGATAAGGAACACTTCTCGTAGTAGCGTTAGATTTTTTGTGATGTTTTATTTTATGGTTATCACCCATAAATTAAGTACTTTGATCGGAATAAATTCTAAATTAAGTACTCGAACATGAAACACTTAGAGAGGTATCTATGCTTCTTTGTTGTGTTTTAATGAATGGTTACAACACTTAAATGAAGTACTCGAAGAAGAAATTCTTCTCGTGTTAAGATATGATGCGTTGTGGAGTTTTCTAGAAAGGTTACCACTCATAAATGAATTACAATGATCAGAAACTCTTCTTAGTAGGATATGATGCTTTGTGGTGTTTTTTTAATGGTTACCACCCATGAATGAAGTACTCAGATAAGAAACACTTCTCCCAATAGGGTACGATGCTTTGTGGTGTTTTATTTAATGGTTACCACCCATAAGTGAAGTACACTGATCAAAATCACTCATAAATTAAGTACTCATACATGTAGCACTTGGAGTGATACTCTATGCTTCTTCGTGTGTTTTATTGAATGGTTACAACACTTAAATGAAGTACCCGGAGAAGAAACTCTTCTCGTGTTAATATATGATGCTTTGTAGTGTGTTCTTGAAATGTCACCACTCACAAATGAAGTACGATGATTAGAAACACTTCTTAGTAGGATATGATGTTTTATGGTGTTTTCTTTAACGGTTTCCACTGATAAATGAAGTTCTCAGATAAGAAACACTTCTCGTGGTAGCGTAAGATGCTTTGTGATGTTTTCTTTAATGGTTACCACCCATAAATGAATTACACTGATCAGAATCACTCCTAAATTAAGTACTCATACATAAAGCACTTAGAGTGGTACTCGTTGCTTCTTCGTGTATTTTAGTGAATGGTTACAACACTTAAATGAAGTACTCGGAGAAGAAACTCGTCTCGTGGTAAGATATGATGTGTTGTGTAGTTTTCTTGAAAGGTTACCACTCATAAATGAAGTACTGTGATCAGAAACACTTCTTAGTAGGATATGATGCTTTGTGGTGTTTTCTTTAATGGTTACCACCCATAAATGAAGTACTTAGATAATAAACACTTCTCGCAATAGGGTAAGATGCTTTGTGCTGTTTTATTTGATGGTTATCACCCATAAATTATGTACTTTGATCGAAATCACTTATAAATTAAGTACTCGGACATGAAACACTTAGATAGGTATCTATGCTTCTTCGTACCACCCACTAATTTAGTAACTAATCAGAAACACTTCTCGTAGTAGATAATATGATTTCTGGTGGTTTCTTGAATGGTTACCTCCAATAAACAAAGTACTCAGATCAGAAATACTTCTCGTAGTAGGATAAGATGTTTTATGGTGTTTTTTTTGTTTACCCCGCATAAATGAAGTTCTCACACATGAAGCACTTAGAGTGGTATTCTACGCTTCTTCATTGTGTTTTAGTGAATGATTACCACACTTAAATGAAGCATCCAGAGAAGAAATCTTCTCGTAGTAGGATATCATGCTTTGTTGAGTTTCTTGAATGGTTACCACACTTAAATGAAGTAACCAGAGAATAAATCTTCTCGTAGTAGGATATATTCTTTCAAGTGGTTTCTTGAATGGTTACCTCCAATAAACGAAGTACTCAGATCAAATACTTGTCATAGAATGATTAGATGCTTTGTGGTGTTTTCTGAAATGGTTACCACCTACAAATGAAGTACTCAGATGAAACACTTCTCGTAGTACGGTAAGATACTTTGTGGTATTTTCTTAATTGTTTATCGCGCATATATGAAGTACTCAGACATGAAGCACTTAGAGTGGTAATCTATGCTTCTTCGTGTTGTTTTAGTGAAAGGTTGACACCCTTATATGAAGTATTTTAAGAACAAACACTTCTCATTGTACGCTATGATGCTTTTTGGGGTTTTCTTGAAATGTTACGAACCATAAATGAAGTAATCTGATATGAAACACTTCTTACAATAGGATAAGATGATTTGTGATATTTTCTTGAATAGGTTCTGCTCAAAAATGAAGTACTCTGTTAAAAAACACTTCTCGTAGAATGATAAGATGCTTTGTGTTGTTTTCTTGAATGGTTACCACCCATAAATGAAGTACTCGGATCAAAAATATTTCTCGTAGAAGGATTAAGATTATTTGTGGTGTTTTCTTGAATAGTTACCAACCACAAATAAATTAGTCAAATCAGAAACACTTCTCGTAGTAAGATAAGATGAATTGTGGTGTTTTTTTATTGTTTATCACCTATAGATGCAGTGCTCAGAAATGAAGCACTTAGAGTGGTAATCTATGCTCCTTTGGGGGGGTTTAGTCAAAGGTTACCACCCTTATATGAATTATTTGAAGAAAAAACACTTCTCTTAGTAGACTATGATGTTTTGTAGGGTTTTTTTGAAATGTTACCACCCATAAATGAAGTAATCTGATCTGAAACACTTCATGTAGTAGGATAAGATGCTTTGTGGCATTTTCTTGAATGGTTACCACCCATAAATGAAGTACTCTAATCAGAAACACTTCTCGTAGAATCATAAGATGCTTTGTTGTTTTTTCTTGAACGTTTATCACCCATAAATGAAGTACTCGGATCAGAAACACTTCTTGCACAAGGATAAGATTCTTTGTGGTGTTTTCTTGAATGGTTACCATCCACAAATAAAGTACTCAGATCAGAAACACTTCTTGTAGAACGATAAGATGATTTGTGGTGTTTTCTTGATTGTTTACCACACATAAATGGAGTACTCAGACATGAAGCAATTTAAGTGGTATTTTATGCTTCTTCATTGTGTTCTAGTGAATGATTACCACACTTAAATGAAGTACTCGTAGAAGAAACTATTTTCGTAGTAAGATATGATGCTTTGTGGAGTCTTCTTGAAAAGTTACCACCCACAAATGTAGTTAACTAATCAGAAACACTTCTCGTAGTAGGATAAAATGCTTTGTGATGGTTTCCTGAATGGTTACATCCAATAAACGAGATACTTAGATCAGAAACACATCTTTTAGTATGATAAGATGCTTTATGGAATTTTCTTGATTGTTTATCCCGCATAAATGATGTACTCAGACATGAAGCTCTTAGAGTGTTATTCTATGCTTATTCATTGTGTTTTGGTGAATGGTTACCACACTCAAATGAAGTACTCGTAGAAGAAACTCTTCTCGTAGTAGGATATCATGCTTTGATGAGTTTTTTTGAAAGGTTACGACCCATAAATGAAGTATACTGATCAGAAAGATTTCTCGTAGTAGGATAGATGCTTTGTGGTGGTTTCTTTAATGGTTACCTCGAATAAACAAAGTACTCAGATCAAACACTTCTCGTAGTATGGTAAGATACTTTGTGGTGTTTTCTTGATTGTTTGTCGCGCATAAATGAAGTACTCAGACATGAAGCACTTATAGTGGTAATTTATGCTTCTTCGTGATGTTTTAGTGAAAGGTTAACACTCTTATATGAAGTATTTTAAGAACAAACACTTCTCATAGTAGGTCATGATGTATTGTGGGGTTTTCTTGAAATGTTACGATCCATAAATGAAGTAATCTGATCTGAAACACTTCATTTAGTATGATAAGATGCTTTGTGGTATTTTCTTGAATGGGTTCTACTCATAAATGAAGTACTATGATAAAAAAAACACTTCTTGTAGAAAGATAAGATGCTTTGTGTTGTTTTATTAAATGGTTACCAACCACAAATTAATTACTCAGATCGGAAACACTTCTCGTAGTATGCTCCTTTGTAGGGTTTTAGTGAAAGGTTACAACCTTTATATGAACTATATGAAGAAAAAAAAATACACTTCTTGTAGTAGGCTATAATGCTTTGTGGGGTTTTCTTCAAACATTACCGCCCATAAATGAAGTAATCTAATCTGAAACACTTTCTGTAGTAGCATAAGATGTTTTGTGGCATTTTCTTGAATGGTTACCACCCATAAACGAAGTACTCTAATCAGAAACACTTCTCATAGAAGGATAAGATGCATTGTGGTGGTTTCTTTAATGGTTACCTCGAAAAACGAAGTACTCAGATCAAACACTTCTTGTAGTATGGTAAGATATTTTGTGGTGTTTTCTTGATTGTTTACCGTGCATAAATGAAGTACTCAGAAATGAAATACTAAGAGTGGTAATCTATGCTCTTTGTGGTGTTTTAGTGAAAGGTTAACACCCTTATATGAAGTATTTTAAGAACAAACACTTCTCATAGTAGGCCATGATGCATTGTGAGGTTTTCTTGAAATGTTACGACCCATAAATGAAGTAATTTGATCTGAAACACTTCATTTAGTAGGATAAGATACTTTGTGGTATTTTCTTGAATGGGTTCTACTCATAAATGAAGTACTCTGATAAAAAAAACATTTCTCATAGAAAGATAAGATGCTTTGTGTTGTTTTCTTGAATGGTTAACAATAAATGAAGTTCTCGAATCAGAAACACTTCTCGTAGAAGGATTAAGATTCTTTGTGGTTTTTTCTTGAATGGTTATCGACCACAAATAAATTACTCAGATCAGAAACACTTCCCGTAGTATACTCCTTTGTGGGATTTTAGTGAAAGTTTACCACTCTTATATGAACTATTTGAAGAAAAAAACACTTCTCGTAGTAGGCTATGATGCTTTGTGGGGTTTTTTTGAAACGTTACCACCCATTAATGAAGTAATCTGATTTGAAACACTTTCTGTAGTAGCATAAGATGCTTTGTGGCATTTTCTTGAATGGTTACCACCCATAAACGAAGTACTCTGATCAGAAACACTTCTCATAGAAGGATAAGATGCTTTGTTGTTTTTTCTTGAATGGTTATCACCCATAAATGAACTACTCGAATCAAAAACACTTCTCGTACAAGGATAAGATTTTTTGTGGTGTTTTCTTGAATGGTTATCCCCGACAAATAAAGTACTCAGATCAGAAACACTTCCTGTAGTACGATAAGATGATTTGTGGTATTTTCGTGATTGTTTACCACCCATAAATGGAGTACTCAGACATGAAGCAATTTGAGTGGTATTATATGCTTCTTCATTGTGTTCTAGTGAATGATTATCACACTTAAATGAAGTACTCGTAGAAAAAAGTCTTCTCGTAATAGGATATGATGTTTTGTGGAGTCTTTTTGAAAGGTTACAACCCACAAATATAATTAACTAATCAGAAACACTTCTCGTAGTAGGATAAAATGCTTTGTGATAGTTTCTTGAATGATTACCTCCAATAAACGAGGTACTAAGATCAGAAACACATCTCGTAGTAGGATAAGATGCTTTATGGTGTTTGTTGATTGTTTATCTCGCATGAATGATGTATTCAGACATGAAGCTCTTAGAGTGTTATTCTATGCTTCTTAATTGTGTTTTGGTGAATGGTTACCACACTTAAATGAAGTACTCGTGGAAGAAACTATTCTCGTAGTAAGATATCATGCTTTGATGAGTTTTTTTGAAAAGTTATGACTCATAAACGAAGTATACTGATCAGAAAGACTTCTCGTAGTAGAATAGATGGTTTGTAGTGGTTTCTTTAATGGTTACCTCGAATAAATGAAGTACTCAAATCAAACACTTCTCGTTGTATGGTAAGATATTTTGTGGTGTTTTCTTGATTATTTACCGCGCATAAATGAAATACTCAAACATGAAGCACTTAGAGTGATAATTTATGCTCATTCGTGACGTCAATTTAATCAACGCTGAAACCATGTGCCAAGAAAACAGAAGGCAGTTTTCATCACGAAAAGAAAAAGGAAAAGAAAAAGAAAAAAACCCAGACCTTAAATCAATGAAAAGTTCCCCAACTCTTGAGCAATTTGCTGTACTATTAATTGCAAAGTTGCAAGCTTTATACATCACAAAAGTTAGCACCTTCAATTTATAATTAAGTGAATATGGTTGATATGACATTATTAAGTGAAATGTTCATATTTGTCAAATATAAAATTTTAGACAACTACATGCAAATGGATAATTTTATAAATGAAAAAAAATTCACGATCGTCTAATTTTACTAAATAAGTGTTAATTTTTACATTTGACAGATGTATAATTTACAGGAATAAAACATCATGACAATAATATTAATAAAATTGTACTCTAAATTCTTTATGCGAGAATAAATCTCATATTTTTCATATGCATGAATGAAAATGCCCTGACCGAAGCTACTATTTAATTTGAATTTTTGAACTGAGGCTATATTGATCACAAAGTTTAGACAAATCAAGTTAAATGCTACGATCTGAGTTCTGGCCTTGTAATTCACGAAAGTTTAAATCAATTATTATTTGACAATTTTGATGACAAATTTTCAAATAAATTACGACGGTGATGACTAAAATATAAAAAGATATAGATGTATTTTTGAAATTATAAATTGATTGTTTTCGAATTTCATAAAATCTAAATGTAATTTGATGTCCCATTAAAAACGATTTAAATTTAGGTCATTGCGGCAAAAAAAAAACAATGACAATGACAATGACGACTAAGCCTTTAGTCACTAACAATTCGGATAGGCTAGAGATGAAATTTAATCTGAAAATGACTCAAATTGATTTTGATTTGATTTTCACAAGAATGAATGAATTCTTATGTTCACCCTCAAAAAGCACAAATTTAGACTTCGTTGCAAATGGGATACATGATGGTGTTTGATGAAATAACAAATAACATTAAAAAATGACGGTTCAAATACCTTCAATTTTTTTTATGCCTCCAAATTTAAATCATTCATCGACTATTAGAATTTAGAGTTTAGAGTTTCTAAATCCTAAACCCTAAAAAAATGACGGTTCAAATACCTTCAATTATTTTATGCCTCCAAATTTAAATCATTCATCGACTATTACAATTTTCTCAATTCAATTTTCCGTATCTTGATGAATGATGATGAGTGGTCTAAATTTAGAAGTACAAAAAATAGAGGCATTTAAATTCAATATTTTAATGCATGAGATTTTAAAAAAAGATAAATTTATAAATTAAAAATACATTAAGAAAGTTCGTTCTGTTTTAACTTTTATTTTAATTCATTTGACAATTCAGTGTCGAGTTCGTCAAAATACAGTACTTGTCAACACAATGTTGTGGGGATAGAATGATCCTCACCTGATATAATTCAGCCTAATTATTTATTTATTTTAGGTAGCTGTTTTTGTTGTGTTATTTGGTTAATAAAATCGTTTTGAGTGAGCGAATTTTCATTGTTTATTTTCAAATTCCAAATGTATCTAGCGTCTTATAGTAACAATTTTACCGTTAACTTTATTTTGAGATTCTAACGACCAACTAGTAATATTAATTTATTAGATAATCTTTTGTAGATACTATATTTGATATCGACTATTGATATCGATGTTATTATGAATATTTAGTTGAATTATTATGTATGTTATTTCATGTTATTTTTATACTGAAAAAATTATTATGCATGTTAACATGTGCATAATAACTCAAATAGCATGCATAACTATTTTAGAACAAAAAATAACATGCATAATAGCTCAAATAATATGCATAATAATTCAACTAAATGTACATAATAACATCGGTATTGATAGTTGGTATCAATATTGGTATCTATGTATTAGCTGGATTAAACTGGATAATTTATTTCATGATTAACTCGGTTTATTTGTGAAGTCTCCGATATTTCTGTTGTTGAAGTATAAGTATGGGGTCCTAAGTGGAATAATTCATAAAAAAAATTGTCCCTGGATTCATATAGCTTCTGTTCACAATCACATACATATGTACTGTTTCACAAAAAAACGGCTGCTAATTCAAACCGACAAGTGAAAATTTGTGGGTAAAATGTTACGAATAAC
Source organism: Eleocharis quinqueflora (assembly GCA_964058865.1). Classification (NCBI taxonomy): domain Eukaryota; kingdom Viridiplantae; phylum Streptophyta; class Magnoliopsida; order Poales; family Cyperaceae; genus Eleocharis; species Eleocharis quinqueflora. The sequence continues at coordinate 21,079 of CAXKVX010001252.1, read as the reverse complement.
CGATTCAAAAGACATTTTATAGAATTGAAAGATCAACCAATCCAAATCCGATTGTTTTTTTTTTTCATGCTACACGATACTACACGTTGGGAATGGAATCTGATGCCGCGCAGTAGTTATGTTATATCACATGTGAGCAGTCTATTTTTATTGGCTGGTATGATATTTGTGTCAAGACTTAAAAAAAATTTTGATTGTCATTGCTGACGATCGATTCAAACTTAACGATCCAATCAAACCGTCCATTTCCTACAGCGCAGCTGCTGCGCTACAACAAAATCGGATCCCACACATTGTACTTTGTTTGAGTCGTATTTTTTCGTCCAAAATATAATTTTGATGATCTAAATTTTATAGAAACTAAAGTTCACATTTTTTTAAAAAAAATTGGCACAAGATTTTAGTGGATATGAACTCATAGGAGTTTAGTATTTTTGTGATTTCACAAATTTATTTTAGAAAGCATGTCATGTGAAGAATTACTCTATTGTTTCTTCCTTACTAAAAGTAAAAGAAAAATTAAGTTCAAAATTGTAGGAATTTATAGTTTTAATTACTAAAGATAGTAACATTTTCTTACCTCAAGTCACAAACACAATATTAATCTTTATTAGACATTATGAAATGTCTCTAACCTTTTTGAAATAATAAAATTTTTCTCTTGCAATGTATAGTATTTCACAAATATAAATTTTAAAGATCAATCATTTATTCTTGGTGCAATGGAAAGTAGCTTATTTGATACTCCAAAGTTATCTCTGTTTGTAGGGATTGAACCAGAGAGCACCAAACCAAAGCAGGTCAGAAAAGGCACCAAACCTTGCATTTATTCCCTAAAAGCTGTAATTGAAAATGCAAAGCAATGCAATGCAAATGCAATATATGCAATGAGGTCCACTAAAAATTAAATCATGGTGTCTCTACTTGTCTTTTTACAAATTCTTTTGTCCCTTTGCTCTTTCTTTCCAAGGGCTCAAAAGTAAGACAAATAACCAGTTGCTATGACTTATGATTGAGTTTAATTTATAATATATTTATATATTGAATGATGAGTCAATTTGTCATAATGGAATTATAGAACAGTTTGTTTCAAATCATACCGCCAAAGTTATTCCTAATTTATTTAAATAATTGACCAAGCTACCCGGATTTATACTCTTAAAAATCAAATAATAATTAACAGGTTTCTGAGTTATATGTAGTTTTTTGGTGCTATAAAATATCAGAATCGACTTTCTCTCTATTTTTTATTCCAAAATTTCCAAATTTTAATAGTACAACTAAAAAAATATTTTGCTCAATTTTGCAAAGAATACTAGACATTGAATTTATTTAATAATTATTTTTTTTTATATACAAAAAAGTGAGGTCAATTTCAAGTCATATTCCGGACTGAAGTATGGATATATAAGAAATTGGATAAGAACAGGAAAAAAAAATTGAACTATTGTGGAATTATCCGAGACGTCACATAAGAAATTAATGAAAGAAGTATGTTGCTTATCAAATTAATGAAGCAACAATGAAAATTAGATTCTAATAAATGGAAGTTTTTAATTATATCATTAAAGGGAAGGACTTTTTGTGAAATTTCTTTTATTTTTATTATCTCATTTTTGATAGAATATACATTTTATTATCCCATTATATTAGATGCATGCCTATCTTTTTACTGGATATCAACTCAATATATAAAGGAGAATATTCCTTAGAATTTAGAAACAAGGAAATTTGTTTTAGCTTCATGAAAAAAAAGTATACGTCAAGGCATAAAATGTGGTTTAGTGGTTTTGGAGTGATTGAGTTAGATACTAATTCATTAAAAAGTTCCATGCTTATTGTGGATCTCTTCTTGGATTCAAATACTCAATATAGTATAATTATTTAGGAATATATTTCCTTAAGTGTTTAAGTTGTAAAACATGTATAATTAATGTAATCAAATGAAAATACATAGCTATTTATTGAATCATGCAATCCATAATAATATTATTTTCTAATTATTAATAGGGTTCTCTTTTTTTTCATTCTTGGTGCTATATGCCTGTATCCTACTTTTGTGTTTCATTCGGGCAGATCTAGATATGAATAAAGGGCTAAAGGCAACGCATATCTCCACCTTTTAGTTTGTCCCTTTCTCTTCATTTTTTTACATGCATATAATTAATATAAACTTCTGATATATAAGCTACAGTGCGAAGTAACAGTGAATTCACTGTTTTAATACAGTAAATTCATTGTTCAATTATTCATTTTTTTACTTTTTCTACAGTCGAATTTTTCTTCTTTCGCACGGAGCGCGAGACTATATCTAGTAAAGATTACCTTGCAAAGAATTGTATTTTGAGTCTGCATCTCGGTGTTTGGCAAATGTGTCGTAATTTATTTGTAAACTGAATTGAGTTATTCATTAATTAGAAATATATAATTTTAGTTTTTATATAAGAGGACGTTACTATCTCAGCTTTTATTATTTTTAAAAGTTTTGCGGGAACATGCACTCGTGTCACGAATGTTTGAATTCATGACTTTTAAAAAGTAAAAAGTCATTCTAGTTAGCTGCCACTAAACTACTAGATCATTTGCAAATTTTTGAATATCTAGTGAATTACTGTACAAAATAAAGTACATAATAGGTTATTAATATGATAATTTTAGTACTTGACATGAATAGTTCTTATTTATTTATTATTTCTTTTACAATTTATTTAACATAAATAATAAAATCAACATTCACTAGATATTCTAAAGAAAGTTTGTGTCCACATATTCGATAGCTCATTATAATTTTTTTTATTTTTCATATTAAGTCTATGCAATTAATTATATGATATATGTTATTACTCAAAATTTAAAATTATACTAATATCATATGAATTTTTTATATTTTTTTCAAAACATTTTTAAAGAATTATTTTTAATTCATATTTTTGAGATCTTTTAAATGCACATCTACATAGTAAATTGCATATGCATTGTACAATAACAAGTTCTATTTTACAACATTGTTATTACATATTACCTAGCTAGTTTTTTTTTAATATAAGAAGGAGCTCATGGGGCCTCTCATTTTTCAAGTGTTGACCTGAAATCCTCTCAAACAATCAGGCTTCTACTGAATTTAGAACCTACAATGCAAAATATATTGTTCTTAACAATCAATTTATTACATGTCTAGTTAGAGAGGAAGTTAGGTACATCCCTGCATGCATAATTTACATAATTTAATTATACACTAATAATTTAAATCATTGATCAATATATTACATTCCCTATCTCCTTGTGTTGACTTGTTTTAAGGAATCCATGCTAGCTGCACAACAAACCGTTGTGGCTATATTTGCCTTGTACAAAATAAAGAAGCTTTTTTGGGAAAAACATCTCCACTGTGTCTGTGTTTTCCTTTAGCAGTGAGAATGTGCTTTTTAGTCTTTTTTTTTTTTGGGGGGCTTCATCATTCTAGGAGCAATGATTTATCTCCTACTTGGTTGGTATAATGGTATTAATTATTTCAAACGCACAGAATCTCATAAAAGAGCACCCACTTTAATGAGTCCGAATCTGGTGCTCGTAAAAATCGTACTTGTTTCCTTACTTGTTGCGATTTGATCATTACGGACGGTTGTGATTTGATTCAGAAGCAGATGCTTTGATCATTAGATGAGTTTTGAACGATCCAGATCGAAACAAACAGGAATTTACGAGCAGCAGATCCCGTTCCCACTTTCATAGTGCAATTTCACTTCTTTTTCAAGTTGCCAACGTTGTTACAAAGAATCATTTGTTTATATGCAAAAGCCAAAAAGGTTTCCTTTTAAAATTACGGCACTGATGAGAGTTCTCCATTTGCTAGAATGGATTAAAAAAACTAATCATTTAAAAGAAAACATATTTTAAGTCACTGTTTTTTATTTTAATATGTTGCTTCACGTTCTTTTTTCATTTTTTTCTCAAATTTTGGATCTCTCGTTCTTTTCCGCTATCCTCTTTCTTATTTAGGGTGTGTTAAATAATGTCATGCTTAATGTAAAATAGTGCTATCTAAATTAATAGTTAGAATAGTAGTTATTTTTGGCAATCTGTGCAAAAATAGTGTTTTTGTGCTATCTAGATTAGTGAAAATATTATTTAGATTGAATATTCGGAGTAGTATTAATGGCAATTAGTAAAATAATGAATTATTTTAATTTTTTAATGGATAATAATAATTATGATAATAAAATAATAAAATATTGATATCACTTTATAATTTAATAATAATAACACAATAATAATAATAATACAAATAATAAAGTGAATAATATTATAAAATAATAATAATAATAATAAAACAATGATAATTACAATAATAATAATAATATAATGACAATTACAATAATAATATAATAATGACAATTACAATAATAACAATAATAATACCAAATATGATAATTACACTATAATAAAATTTTAAATTTGCTAATCATGACATGTGCTAATTTGCTAATTCTATCATTTTGTTGAGTTAGCAAAATAGCACTAACCAACACTAATCACAACTTACTAATTCATGTTTGGATCACATTTTTGTGTGGATAGTAGGCATTTGAAAACGGATCGGGTCAGGACGGGTCTGGCCAAACCCGCCCGGGTCAACGAGTTAATGGGAAACATGTTATTCTATTTCAAAGTACTTTATCTCACAAAATATGTTTTGTTTTTATGAGAAAATATGTCATTTATGAACTTTTAAGCATTATTTATCATCTTATGTCATTTTGTTTTAAAGATGTCATTTATGGACCTTTAAAGATTTTCATACTTTATAAGAAGAAATGTCATTTATGGACCTTTATGCACTTATATCATTTTATGTCATTTTTTTACTTTTTTCAAGATGTCATTTATGAACTTTTAAGCACTTGTGTCATTTTACGACTTTCAAAGATGTCATTTATGGACTTTAAAATATTTTTATACTTTTGTAAGAAAATATGTCATTTACGGATTTTTAAGCACTTTATTGTTTTATGTCATTTATGGACACTTGAGTAATTTATTATTTTATATCATTTTTGGACTTTTAAGGTTATCATTTATGGACTTTTGAGTATTTTATTATTTTATGCCATTTTTTTACTTTTAAGGGTGTTGTTTATGGACTTTTGAGTATACTATTATTTTATGTCATTTATGGACTTTTAAGCACTTTTATTTATTCATTTCCTATTTAAATGAAGAAATGTGAACTTTTAAGAAGATATGATTCTTTGATGCATTTCTAAATTTATTTGCAAAAAAAATATGCATTTTAAAAAGGGTTTTACACTTTTTATTTGCAAAGATTTTATTTGAAAATGTTCTTATATGCATACAAGAAATTTTACACTTTTATTTGGTCGAAAATAGATTTTATTTCCATAGAGAAGACATCTTCATTTATTTTGATGTACAATGAATTTATGATGCATATGATATATTTAAAGGAATTTTTATAACATTTTTATTTAAAAAGAATACCCTTTTATTTAAAGCAAAAAATTATATTTGTTTTATAAATTTTCATGTTTTAAATGCATATGAAATATTTCATGCATAGAAGAAATTTTCAATTTTAGAAAATTTATTTGAGATATTTGATATAGAAATTTTTTGAAAGTATGGTTTTTATATTCAATTTTGGACTTTTAATAATTTTTTTTTTATAAATTGCAATAAAATGCAAAAAGATATTTTATATTGCATTTGTGAATTTCGGATGCAAATGCACATTTTTAGAAACTTTTTTGGACTTGTACCAATTTTATTCTTTTATTGAAAATAAAAGAAAATGGTGTTCATTTGATTTTTAAATTTCATGACATATAAAATGCTTTAAAAATATCAAAATATCATATACAAATGAAAAGCATAATTTTACAAGAATTTACATATTTATTTCAGAATTTTTGAACTTTATTTGCTATTTTTACAAAAATATACAAGTTAATATACATAAAGGATTAAATTGGTTCGTTGGATTTGATCAGGGCATTTGGATTTGGGCTGTTGGATCAAGCAACTAACCTCTTTCTCTTTCCTTCTCTTCTTCTTCTTCCTTCGACTTTGATCGAAGCTTGACTTTGGTGTCGATGGCACCTTGATTGAGTACCTTCCTGACATCGTCTTGATGAGAGGAGTTGAATGGGCCCATATCGGTGGCTGAGCTCCACCACCACCTCAGCCTTGCTCCATTTGATCCAATTTTAATTTTTAATGATTTGCACATGGTTCTAAAACTTATATTTGATTTTATTAAGCCCAGGGACATGTTTGTAACAATTTCAAGCTTTAATTTGATTTGAGTTTCGAATTTAGACGATCATCCTTAAGCATGTCAGAACACATTTCAAGCATTCATTTGATTAGCCACAATTTGAAATCGAATTTGATACAATTCAAGGGTATTTTTGGTCAATATGAGTATGGTTACGGTTTTCATGGCTAATCAGACCTTTGCATCATCAAGCAAGCAAGCAATCAAGCCTATAATAGTCAGACAATCATGACAAATCAATTTCAAAGCTTGTTCAAACAAGAAATTTCGAATTTGGTTCAATTTAGTTCAGTTTGGGCTGATTTGAGCAGTTGACCTTTATCAATCCTAAACAATCATTAAAATGCATGATTTGAGCTTTGATGATGATTTGAGACAGTCCATAAGTTTGTTTTGAAGTTTGGGCGTAGCCGAAGTTGTTATAAAAAATATTAAGTATGATTGGCATTTTTTTCTACAAACTTCAGCTACGTTCGTCAGAAATGTAATTAGTTTTTTTTTTGTTGCAAGCCATTAAGATGTATATATTCGAGTCTACTTACATCGCGTCGAGTCGGATTTGCGGTTGGAGAAACGTGCATTTTAAAGTTGACCTCATCTTCAATTTATGTCTTAATTAATAATTTTTATCACGAGTTTGTGTCAGATTCAATTTTTAATCGCTCGTTTCTCAAATCGCAAATCACACTCAATGCGATGAAAGTAGGCTCGGATATCTACAGCTCGATGACTTGCGATGATAAAAAAACTAATTACACTCTGAACGAGCGTATTTGAATTTGTTACAAAAAAATACTCAAATTTAACCAATTAAATTATCAATATTTTTATTAATAAAATATTTGAGTACATAAGCAATACAAAGAAAATTGCTTCAAGATCGGTGTTAGCAACACCGATCTTTTGGCTTTTTCCAAAAACACGAACTTGACAAGACCGTGCTTTTCTTTTTTTTTTAAATTTCACAACAATATTTCTTTCTATTTATAATTTATTCATTAAATTTTCAATATTAAAAATGGGGACTTTAAGGAGGGAAAGAGGGGGGAAGAAATAAAAGTAGCAAAGGTAAAAAGTAAAATAAAAATAAGAGAAAAGCAGATAGCGATAGAGATTATGACCTCTAACTAAGTTTTAACTCTTTGGTTGTAACCACTATATATATTAATTCGAATTCAGTGAAGCTAATCATATTTCTCCGTCCTTTGATTACCATCTCCAAATTGAATCTTTTATGCACTTAAAATGTAAAGGATTTCTGAGTGGTGGCCCCATATTCATGTCCCGCGGGCACTCTTTAACAAAGTTTATTACATATGTAGTACCAACCAGAATTGATGATTAAAATAATAATAACAACAACAATAGTATGTCATGATTTTAGGGGTGCAAACGGATCGGATACGGACGGATAATAGCATTACCATATCCGTATCCGCTTTTATTTTTCGGATACGGATACGAATACGGATAGTTCTGGATACGGATACGGATCGGATGATAAACGGATACGGATACGGATCGGATGATAAACGGATACGGATGCAAATACGGATATAATTCAGATAATTAAATGGAATGAGTACATTATGAAAAATCGTTAATATATCATTATTCAACAATAAAATTATTTTAAATTATATTATAAAATAAATTTAATGGAATAATTAAAATGTTGTAATGAGTAGTGTCTTTATAATTTATTTTTCTAATATTATAAATATTCAAAACAATTAAAAATTAATTTACTTAGCTATAAAAAAAATAAAAAAAAATTTGGGCTGACATTTTTTCCGGATATCCGAATATCCGAAACATCCGGATTCGGATAATTATCCGAATCTGTATCCGTATCCGGTTCAAAATTTGAAACCGTATCCGTATCCGAAATATCCGAATCCGAATATCCGATATCCGTTAAAATCCGGATCCGAATTCGGATAATCGGATAAATATCCGATCCGTTTGCACCCCTACATGATTTACTCGTAAATTTAAACCATACCGAAGTGTTCTGACAAAATTCTTACAAGTCAACTCGATTCGCGTTCCTCCGTTTCCATCGTCCGCCTGAATTCTTTCGTGGACTCAACCCGTGTCCAGTGGCGATTTCAGAGGTCCAATTAAGCCCGGACACAAGTAAGTTCGGACACTAAGTTTGAGATCAAAGTCGGGCACAAACACACTAAAACGCACTAGAATATCATTAAAAGTGTCCGGGCTTGTCCTAAGGTGGATCCGCCACTGCCCGCGCCCGCTTGTACTCTTGCTAAGGGCGGATTTCATACGGGTTTGGGGCGCCCTTTCGAAATTTCACCCCTGATAATTAATCCCTTCCTAACCCGCCTCCAACCCGCCCCCGCACGTGCTCGTGACCCGTAACCCGCCATAGCCCATAGGTAACCCGCCCCAACCCGCATCAATCCATCCCAAACCCGCCCCAACTCGCCCCAACACGCCCATAACTCGCCCCAACCAGCCTCAACCAACCCATAAGCCGCCCCAACCCACCTCAACCGTCTTAACCCGCCCCAACCCGATCGGGTTAACGGACAACACGCCCAACCCATGGGGCCCATCGTACAGTAAACAATAAATAAACTTGACTTTATTCGATACGAGTCAAAGGGCGAGAGATATGTATCTTATAAGTCAAAGGGCGAGGGTGAGTCGCCATTTCCCAAGGTAAATACCTTAATATGCAAGAAATTTACATCAATATCAATTAACACTTATCAATATATTTAAAATTACTAGTTTTTATAGTTATTTAGACTTTTTGTTAACTACTAATTACTATAATTCTTTTGTTATTTTAAAAATGATTTAGCATATCTTAACAATACGATACAATACACGATATGACACAAAATCCAGCGATACACGATACATTTTACGATTCAACTACTATGAACTTGACATTAATTTGCAATTTTTGGACTTTTTTGAAATTATTTTGAGTTATTTGAAATTTTTTGTTTTAAAAAAAAATAAATCGGTGACCCGCCCGTACCCGTCCCCAATCCGTCTTATCTAGAGAATTAAAGACGGGGCGGGTCGAGTACCCGTGGATCCGACCTGTCCGGATCCATGGGTTCGACGGGTCCACGGGTCCGAACCCAAAACCCCCAACTTGACCTGTGATAAACCCGGACGGGTCGGGTTCGGATTCGTCCATTTTTTCGATTTTTTTTTAATTTTTTGAATTTTTTTGAATTTTTTTGATTTTTTTCCTTTTTTAAATTTTTTTGTATTTTTTTTAATTTCTGCACGGATCCACGGGTCGGGCACGGGTCTGGAGGATTTGGGGCCAACCCGACCTGTGCTAAATCCGTGGATCCGAGATCCACGGGTCGGGTCGGATCTGGACACAGACACGGACGGATCCACGGACGGATAGACCAGCCCGGATTATTTTATAACTCTAGTCTCATCCAACCCGACTGATCAAAATGACGAGTTTGAATCATCAATACAAACTCAACCCGAGCAAGATGTGACCCCGGCAACTCGTGCCTTTTTCTGCCCGCATGTACAACACTAATTCTGAATTTCTGATACATAAATACTGAAGTCATATTTACATTAAAAAATTCAAATCGTACATTTGATATTAAGAAAAAAGTTCATCGTACAAGAAATGGCATACTTCCAATAGTCGAACGCAAATAAATAAGTAGAAAATAAAAAAATAAAAAAAATAAAAAGATACTTCTCTTTGGATTAATTCTAATGAAGCTCACTACGACCAAGTTCTTAAGATGCAATAATGTCATGAAGAATTTCAAAATTGCTTGTTGTTTTTTTAATCTCGTTTTGACTTTTTATGAATCGGCCATTGATTTTATTTATGTATCGTTTTTACTTCTTTTTCGTTGGAGAGACTGTGATCATGATCTTGTTGATGCAATTATGAGTGAATTTGACCCCTCTTTATTTAGAAGAAAAGGAATAAATTGATAATAATGTAAATGGATGAAAAAATTGAGCTAGTGACAAAGACACTGCTCTTATTAGAGCATCTCCAATACAGCAATTGAAAATAATAATTATAGAAATTTTAGAAATTAAACAATTCATTCCTACATTAGTATAATCAAACAAACAATTGAGAATTAAACACTTACCAATAAGAATTAAATATTTGACCAACTCATCTTCAAAAAAAATAGCCATAATTGCTAAATAAGCAATTTTTTTCCATAATTGCTAAATAATCAATAGCCATATAAGCCAGCAATTACAAAACAATTGACACATCCGCATAAGCAATTACTGTTGGAGATGTTCTTAGTATGAGAGAATATGCTAGAAACACAAATGAAATATTCTTAATGAATATTTAAAGTTGGGTCACCTAACTACCAACCTTTACTAACAATTATAATTATGTAAAATCAACAAAAATACAAAAAATATTTATATTTTTTTAGGAAAGAAGATACAAAAAGTGTTATATCTGAGATTATTATTTTATAGCTAAAAATGGTTTCTTTTTCATTTCCTTTATTTGGTTAATTTTGCAAAGGACTGATATACACATTATGATTGATATACATATATATCATCATCATATATTTTAATAATCGAGTCAAAAGAGTTATTTGTCATGTTATTTTATACAGCAAACTTGTTATTCATTTAACTGGTTTATTATTCATGTGAATAAAATTAAATTGACTAATAAAGTATTTTATATATTATAAATACTGTCACCAATTTAGTACCAACTTAATGATGTATATCTTTAATATTTTTTTCTTTTGAAAATATAATTAAAATATCACAACAAAGGACATTTTTTTTATTGAATTGTCTGCAGTACAGTCATCATGTTACAAGCACTGTGAAGATACTTTGCAAATGAAAGCTGTTTTTCTGCCGCGCAGCAGCTACGGACGGCTCAGATTTTCTGCACTGTAGGTTACGGACGACTCAGATTTTCTGCGCTGTAGGTTACGGACAGCCCAAATTTGATTCAGCAGGATCTAATATTATAAAATTTTGCTTGCAAGAATCTCAATGCAAATCAAATGTTGAAATTTGTTGCGCAACATGCACAGTATTTTTGCTGCGCGTGAGAAGATCTCATTCCCTCTCCAAATGGTTTCGTTATATCATCATAGGACGAAGTATAAAGAATAAAGTTACTCAACTTTATAAGATATAAGATGTAAGATATAAATTTATAAACAAAATAAGAATTCGGCATCCTTATCCATAAAACAGCACATAAAGATTTGAAAAGAATGAAAAGGAGAGGTGTGGATAACAACAAAAGGAGATCAACAGGGCATGAAAGAAGTATTTTTTTAGAATAATTGTTGTTCAAAAAAGTGTGAGAGAGAAACTCATTAAATATATGCCAACTAAATGAACCTTACGAATGGTATGTATGACCTTTTTGAGCTAATAAAATATTAATTGTTGTAGTTGCCTCCGTTGTGTGCCCCTTCAAAAACTGTTTGTTATCTGATTTACATGTAATCAAATCTGCTCTTCTTATATGCCTCATCGTTACTGTTTGTTTCGATCTGAATCGTTCAAAATTTATCTAACGGTCAAAGTATTTGTTTTCTGAATCAAATTACAGTCTTAGTGACGATCGATCGATTCATAACTGTCGGATCGAAGCAAGCACGACACTGCTCGTATTTGATACATCGTTAGACGATTAGATCTAGAATATAATGAATATTAGTCGCCTTATCCTACTTTACCAATGGAAAATACAAAATTTTGTTTATTGCTGCTTTTATTCTCTCAGTAAAATCAACTGCTCTTAGTCTTATATTCTAAACCAAACCGTAAGTCTGAATCGATTCGATTCCTGATTTGACGCTCGCTGACATTGTACGGTGGCGATTGAATTCGGATGGTTAAAATTTAATAAAAATTGATGCAAAATTTAAGGTAGATTGAATGAATCTGATTCTAATGGTCCATGCATAATAACAGCAAACAATTATACTAGGAGACATGGATTCAGCTTTCTGGTGTTGTATTTAATTAATAATTAATAGTTATCTACTCTAATCAATTATTAAGAACTAAAAAGTGATAAATGAAAGCTATAAAAATAAATACCCTACCAAATAAAGTGTGTGCATAAAAATTAGAGATTTATTGATCTGAAATTAGTGCCATGATTCAGGATTCAAAAAGATTTCAACAAGAATATGATTTGTAACCCCACAAGGGAAAATGGTAGAATATTGCAAACGGTATGGATATTTATCATATACTATCTATAAGATAGTATATTAATTAGTAAATATATTATTCGTAAATATACTATCTATATTAGTGAATATATGTATCTATATTAGTGAATATACTATCTATATATTATTTGTATCTGTATTTATAAAAAAATATGTATATAGAAAAATATTCGGATTAAATTGTTAAAATAAAGTTGATATTCGGACTATTCAAATTCAAAATAATAATATATCATATAAGCACCTTAATTATTTGCATGACGATGTCAAATTGCCGAATATCTATTTATTATGCATACTTATTTCTAAAATATATTATGAACTTCAACTAATACATGCATTTTTTATGAGTTCTGTTATTCATTAGTATATTTTTTAAATTTTTATTTTTATATTTGTATTGTGTCCGTGTTCATTGATTATCTACTCCGTATTTATATTTATCAGAGGTGAATTTGGTTTTACATTTAACATGTGTGTTCTATCTATACTTCTATTAAGTAACTATGGTTATAAATATAATTTCAACACCGTTAGTTACGAATCTGCTAGATTTTCATTGCTACTTGAGATTATATTTTATCCGGGAGAATAAAGAAGAACCGCTCAATAATCTTTTTTTTTATGAAAAGAAGTCTCGAGATGAGGCCGCCATACTTTCATTAAACGAAAGTCTTACAAAATATAATTCTCGCATAGGATGTCTATGCTATAAGATTTCTAATGTAAACATAAAGATGGAAAAACAAATGCTTAATTGAGTTGAGATAATTGGCAATTCCAAAACCATAATCAAACTCTGATTTGCTTTGAAGCTGCACAACTCCTCCAACTCAAAAAAACCATCTAAACCAAATACTACTAATCCATTTGTTTTACTTGAGGATTTTAGATTGCAAACTACTCGAGAATCTGATCATTAGCTTATAGCGTTTTGATGATCCTCGGATTGGTTTACAATCTATCAATTCCTTCGAATTATTACAACTCCTCATAATCAGCAAAATATAAGGTTTGAGACACAAAGACTTTTGGGCAATGAATTCAACTGCTAATCTCCAAGGAAATCTTCATCACTCCCATCACCTCTCCAATTATCAACTCCCTGAATCCCAACCTCCTCTTCCATCATTTCTGTGATCACACCACATGTAGCCTCATTATTAATAACCTGCATTATATCAGATTGGAAGATAGACCCCACTCTAGGTTGGGTACCTGTCCAATATTGAAACAGATTTATTGTCATAGAGATTAGTGCTCTAAAACTCTTAACTGGTGCATTGTTAAAAATCCTATTGTTCCTCTCTGTCCATATTATCCAAACTAGTGCTGCCAGCAAGGTACCCCAGTGTATAACACTATTATTCTCCATTTTCAAAATACATATCCATATAGCCTCTAAAGATGATAAATCTAAAGGACTAGTACCTAAACACTGATTATTTATATATTGCCAGAAATTCTTTATATGCGCACAATGAATAAATAAGTGGTGAACTGACTCATGCTTATTGCAAAAAACACAGCTAGATGAGCCAGACCAACCTCTGTGTAATAAATTGTCTTTTGTTAATATACTATTATTTATTGCCATCCATAATAATAATTTGTGCTTGAGGAATTTTAAGCACCCATACTGTTTTGTTTAAATCTGTTTTTATTCCCCCAAAATTCAAAAATGAGTACATAGAGTGCACTGTGTATTTCCCTGAGTTCTCTAATTGCCATATTGTTGTGTCTGTGAAATTTGAAAAATTTTGGTTTTGTATTATTTCCATCACTTCATTTTTTTGAACCCTCATATCTTTGCTTACCCATCTGGTTAAGAAAAGCTTTGTATTACCTTTATTCCATACCTCAGCTACTGATACATTCTGATTTTTTATATACTAAAGGATATTGCAGTTTAAGAGGACAATTGTTGAACCATGTATCATTCCAGAAATTAGTATTCTCTCCTGATTCTACCACTTTCTTACATCCTATTTGAATGAATTTGTAAAGTGAACTTACATCCCTCCAGAAGGGGGATACTGTAGAGCTTTGGCTAAACTTACCATATTTAATATTTATTAACTCTTTCCATATAGGTATAGTTCCCTCTCTATTATTAACTATAAATAACCAAGCCCATTTACTAATCAAGGCTTGATTCAGTTGTTGCAAATTGATAACTCCCCATCCCTCATTTTCTTTGCTTCTACATACCCTTTCTCATTTTACTAAACAATATTTCCTTTTGGCTGGGTTATCTGCACCTGCCCATAGAAATCTTCTCCTTATCCTATCTATTTTAATTATTACCCATTTTGGAATATTGAACATTGACATGTAATATATAGGAATTGAGCTAAGTACTGAGTTAAGAAGTACTAGCCTGCCTCCTATAGAAAGCATTTTCCCTTTCCACATTGGTAATCTATTATTTATTTTATCAATCACAATTTGCCAATCAGCCCTAGATGGTTTCTTCCAATGTAATTGTAATCCTAAATATTTAATTGGTAATTTGCCAAGTTTGCAACTGAGAGAAGATGCATAATATGAAGCTATATGATTTTCAAGATTCAAAGGAATTAACTCAGTTTTGCTATAGTTAATCTTTAAACCTGATATGTTTTGAAAACAAGTTAAAGCTACATTTAATTTGTCCAACATGTTCTTATCTGATTTTAGAAAGAGCAAAGTGTCATCTGCATATTGCAGATGCATAATTTTTCTACCATTTTGTAATTTAGGACCAAGTCCCTCAAAATGACCCCTATCAATCCCTTTAGTTAAGATTTTATTTAGACCTTCTGCAGCCAGAATAAAAAGGTAGGGAGAAATGGGATCTCCCTGCCTTAATCATTTTTTTGCATTCAAAATAGGAACCAATATTGCCATTAAATAATACTGCACTATGTCCTTTATATAAAATAGCTTTTATCCAATTAATCCATAATGAATGAAATCCTCTTTGTTCTAACATATGAATTATGTAATTCCAACTAACATTATCAAAAGCTTTTTGATAATCTAATTTCAGAAGTATTCCTTCTTCTTTACTTTTTTTTACATTATGTAAAACCTCATGTACTGTTACCACCCCTTCTATTATATACTTGCCTTTCATGAGTGTTGTTTGTGTACTTGGTATTAATCTATTTATTACTACAAATAATCTATTAGCCAATACTTTTGTGAATATCTTGAAAATACAATTAACTAAGCTTATTGGTCTATAATCTGATAGCTGAACTGCTTCAGAAGTCTTGGGAATTAGACATATGATAGATCTGTTCAATTTATGAATCTCTAATCTATTATTATAAAATTCAGTAAACAACTTATAAATATCATATTTTATTAAATGTCAAAACTTCTAGTAAAATAGAATTGATAGTCCATCAGGACCAGGAGCTTTGTTTGGATTCATTTGCATAACTGCAACCTAAATTTCCTCCATACTAAAAGGCTTTATTAATTCCATGTTTTCATCTAATGTAACCCTTTCATCAGTCTCCCAAATTACATCTTCAAATTCAAGAACAGGTTCCTCTATATTGCCCTGTAATATTGGTAAGAATATTTTTCTAAAATATTTGTGTCAGTTATAATGTTATTATCTATTTTGAGTGAGAAAATTTGGATGTGTGTCGGTGTGTCGGTTTCAAGACACGCCGATACTTCAATTTGGATCGTTTGTTTCTTTTATCGTCTTGATTTGACACCCCTACCACTGAGGCATGTTGGATTTATTACAGGGAGATGTGGATTTAATCCTAAATATTTAATTGGTTATTGTTTGGTTGGATAATATGTGGCAATTTTTTTGTGATTTCCGTGTATAAGTATGAAATTTGTTAAATTCTTTTGTGTCGCACTCGTCACATGGATTAAACAGAGAATTATTTGACATATTATTATATTTGTATTAATTGTCTATGTTATATTTAATGCTTTATCAATTATCCTCTTTTTTATTAATTGTATGAATATCAAAAGTCACTTATTAAATGTATGAATATCAAGATGTATGTATTTTCTTACTATCTACATATAAAATATTTCATATTGTATGCATTTTTCTATATCACATAAAATTTATATTGTAAAGTATTTATATAAATCATATTAGTATTTTCTCATCATATATTATAAATCGTACTATGTGTATATTTTTCATATCACGCATATATAATTCATATAGCTCGCATGTATATAATTCACATAATTCATATAATTTTCATATCACATGTATATAAGTCATACATTTTTAGTAAAATAATTCATAAAATTTATGTATATAAAATAATATATATATATATATATATATATATATTATAAAACTTTATGCATATATTATCAATTCTAATTAAGTTGAGCGAAGCTCAAGTTTCAGGTCTAGTTGTAATAATAATTGTAGTAATTGTGATAACTCCACATCTCCCTGTAATAAATCCAACATGCCTCAGTGGTAGGGGTGTCAATGGATACGATACAGGTCGGGTGGAGCTATTTTCGTACATGTATTGTGTATTCGTTTGAAATTACTCTTATCCATACCCTACCCTTACTCGTTAAAATTTCACTTACCCTTACCCTACCCTACCCTTACCTGTTAAAATTATAGGATAACGAACGCATAACGGACGATACAGATAATATTAATATAATATTTTTCAGTTTTATAAATAAATCATATTTTACATAGCACCTAAAATCAATGTTTTTTCTAAACACAAGCACAACCGGAGAGCAAGTAGAGCATATACATTAATGAGAAAAATATATAATGTGAAATATTAAACTAGAGTTGTAATTATACGATCATATTTTTAAAAGAATTAAATGCGATGATGGTAAAATTAAATAAATAATTAGTTGGAAGAAATTAGTTTTGGTAAAATTCAAGAGACAAACGTTAATGTTATGTTGAAAATTAAGATTTTTTATTAAAAAGAGGTCAATTAATTAGATGGTCTCCTAGAAAATTTAAATTACTAATAAATTAATTATTTTTTACAAATTTTAAAATAAGGCATATATATTTATTTATATTTATATAAATTATTTTATATTTAATCTATATGGTAACAAATATGAAATAGTCTTTATCTGTGCTCTTATTCGTTTAGCTAACGAAAAATATCTTACTCATATTCATGTCCGATAAATTAATGAAAAAAATTTATTCATATCTGTAAATACAATACAGATCGGACAAAAGAGTTTCGTTGACATCCAAGGGAGAAGTGATGAAACCTACTTTTTAACTAGTAGCTAGTTACCGTAGTATCTTTTTTACATTAATTGATCAATGGTTTAATTTTTCAAAACCAAATCACGGATCTAATTAAGCCGTTAGTTTCAGTCTTCTTCACAGGCTATACGTGAAGGTAATATATTGTTTTTTTTTCTTCCTTTGTTAGCGGAAGACAAGAGGTTAAGGTGAAAGCACTAAAAAGTGAAAACCACGTATCATTATAATTGTGTATTAATATTTCATATTAATTAATTAAAAAAATTTGTTTTTGTATCTAGTTTTATAAATATTAATAATTGGTTGCAGTTGTTTAATTAAACATGCGAGCATGGCTAAAATAATATGCATAGTACACCACATAACGTATTATGGGGTCATTTGTATTTAATTTGGTCATTAAATTGATATTTAAGTTTCTCAATAAATTCTTCATATCAAAATCTTGTAGGAAATAAAATTTCGTGATTTTTAGAGCTTTCTTGCTATTTTTTAAATATTTTTTAAAAACAGCTCAGAAATGACACTTTTGTAGTATTAAATCTGGACTGTTTTTAAAAAATATTTAAAAAATAGCAAGAAAGCTCTAAAAATCACAAATTTTTTTTCCTACAATATTTTCATATGAAGAATTTATTGAGCAACTTAAATCTCAATTTATTGACCTATATCTATATGCATAATACGAAATGTGGTGTACTATGCATATTATTTTAGTCATGCCCTTAAACATGCATGATATAATAAAAAGGACACCTTTACTTTTGATATCTTTTATATTGTAAGGAAACCAATATTGATACTGATGTTGCTATGCACATTTAATTGAGTTATTATGAAATCATGCATGTTATTTTTGTATTGAAATAGATATGCATGTTATTTTTTGTGCTGAAATAATTATGCACGTTATTTGAGTTATTATGCACATTATTTTGTTAACATACATAATAATATGTATAATAACTCAACTAAATATGCATAATAACATCGATATCGATAGTCGGTATCAATATTAATATCTACGAAACATTATTCAAAACAAAATATACCTGATGCTTGAATCAAAATTAACCAGAATTATCAGATTCCAATTAAGTCGACCGTTGCCAATCCACGTAGCCTACTTTTCAATCAGATTTTCAAAAAGTGGTTTAAATTTCTCGTCGACTCCGTCGAGCACTTAATAGCAAGTCTAAATTTAAAATTTGTAGTCAAAAGAGAATTAATTTATGGGAAGACTGGTTCAATTTTGGCCTGATTAATAAAGAGCGAAATTTTCGTGAAATTGAGTGGAATTGTTGAAGAAAAATATGGGAATTTTTTTTTAGAGGGTCACAGAGAAAATATTTTCGACAGATAAGAGTCAAAGACATTTTAAAATTTCACAGAAAGCTAAAAACGCAAATATTACTTGCATCCCTAAGTTTTTTCAATTTTGGTCAACTCTCGTTCATTTCTCTTAAGGATACAGTGCAAATTTTACATTTTAGAGACGCAACTAATACTTGCGCTTCTAAAAAAGCTTTAAAACACAAGTATTAGTTGTGTTCTTAACCTTTTATAATATTTTTAAGAAACAGTTGATTCTATCTATTAAAAATTTTATTTCTCTGACCCTTTAGGTAAATATTCCAAAATATGTCAGAAAGAATATTAATTGTGAAAATATTCAAAGTCCAATTGTTGGTATGGATCAATTTGTTGAAAAAGAGAGAGGTTATATAAGTCAGCTCACTGTCAGTCGACTCTTCTGGAAAATTAATATCTCAAGTTGAGGTATATAGCAAATTTGCATTTTATACAGCACAAAATGTCCAAATATATCTTTCTCAAGTTGATAAATTTTTCTCAAATAATTCAGTAAAAATATGACCAAAAATCTATCCATTTGCCAAATAGAGCTGAGTGAGTATTGATTCTGATATCTATTTCAATTTATCAAAAAAAAATATATATACAAATGCACAATCTCATATATTAAATTTTCTTTTAAGAGCATTGTCGTTTCGATCCCAACACTAAAATGATAGATTCTTTGTTCCAAACAGAAATAATTTTCCGAAGTCATTTGTTAATGAAGTTTTTCGATCCCACACTAAAATGTGGCTTTTTTCTTTATATTTTTATATTCACCATTATTGTAAAACTTTGATGAAACTATTTTAAATTTAATTACGTTAAATATTAGTATTATATATTCTTTTAATGATTTTTACAATTTTACTTAACAATCCTGAAATTTAAATATTATAGAGTGTTATACAGTGAATTCTGAAATTTATAAATCAAATTTAATAAGAACTTGAACGTTATAAAATCCTTTATACAATTTAACAATATTGCTAAGAAATTAATTGATTATGTTACACCAATTTGACTATATATTTACTAGACAGGTTCATTTTGTTGTTTATCTAAGCAAGACACTGAGATATTACTCTAATAAAAATATTAGAGACAAACGAAAGAGATTAAAGGTGAGAGAAAAACATTAATGTAAATTAAAAAATAAAAATTTCTTTACTAACAACAAAAAAATCAGGTGAAGTATAACAAGCCGGAATTTCTAAAATAGGTGCCAACCAGTGGCGGAGCAACGTTTAATGAGAGGGTGCAACTGAATTCTCTTAAACAAAATTTAAAAAATAATCATAAATATTACATTTTTCAGAAATGACTATATATTGAATTTTTTTATAAATGACCATCATTTCGAACGGCGGAAAAAATTCGTAAATCTTGACTCCCTGACGAAAATCCTGAATTCGCCCTGATGCCAACTCATTATTAGCTTTCACCGAAAAAAGAAAGAAAAAAGCACGAGTAATGTCCTGAAATTAATTATTCTTGTAAGAAGCGAGACAGACAGTAGCATAGGCCGTAGCAGGCACAGAAAATCTGGAGAAACAGTGATAAGAGTTACACTGTTGCCTTTTTCATGATTGTTTCGTATAATCGTGTCTTCTCGTTTAACTCGTCTGTTTCGTTTCATCTCGAGGGAAGATAAACAAACCGCGTTTCTCTTCTCTCTCTCTCTTGCCTACTTGCCTTGAGTTCCTCAAACAACCACCAAAAAGTACCCATGCTTTCATCCACAACTCCAATATTTTAGTACCCTGTTTTCTTCTCCCAAACCGACCTCAAAAGTCACCACATACACCTTTCCCTTCTCTCTCTTTGTGAAACTTTGGCAGAAGCTGCCAAGTATACCTTTCCCCCCCTCTCTCTCTCTCTTCAGTCTTCAATGCATGAAATAAATCGTCTCTTCTCCATTGATTCTCTTGCTCCGCACTCCACCAGCATCGTTTC